>JAZKJV010006493.1:0-197526 GCA_037367405.1 Ottelia alismoides
TACTGAGAAAGGAGGGGGCGACGTTGGAGGAGAGGGAGAGGTGATGGTGCGGTCGTGCGGGGTTGGTTGATTGGATGACCGACGAGATATGCGGGAACTGGACGTACATTTGCGTGCGGGGGGCACCGCCGCAAGAGGCGGGGAGCGGGTTGACCGTGCACTGTGGGAGGAAGGGGGAGATGGGCCCATCATGTGCGTTGCACTTGACGGCTAGTGCAAGGAGGAGGTGCCACATGGCGTGCCCGGGAGCGGCCACTTGGCGACTAATTTTTAATTATTAAATTAATTAAAAAGATAATAATAATAATTTATTTAAAATAAAATAGTTAATTAACTAAAATTAAATAATTAAAATAATTTAAAATAAAAAAATAAAATAGTAAAAATGGGTGACACGTGGCAGCTCCAGGAGTTGCCATGTGTCACTCCTAGAAAAATCATAAATAAAATCAAAAGAAAAATAAAAATGAAATAACAAAAGGGGTCAAATAAAAAAGTATCAACATGAAAGTTGCTCGTCTCGATGAGATCTACAACTTTTATGAAGGATCGGAAATCAACGGAAGTCATCTGTACAAAAAGTTTTTTTGGGTGGTATCTTATAGGTATAAAATACTGTATTTTTGTCTTTTATTTTTTTTATTTTAAAATAAAAGAAAATCAAAATAAAGTTAGAGAAAATATGAAAGGAATATTTACAACTTAATTTATTTTTTTGGATTATTAATAATTAAGAAAATAAAAAGATAAAATGGAGGGTATTATGGTCAATATGTACAATATACAATAAGAGCCCAAAACCCAAGTTTCACATACGAACTATGTTTTTTATGAAATTGGTCTTGTTCTGAAGGTCTTTGAATGTATATTACTTTAAAAGTGAGTATACCTAAATCAGACATTATATGAGAGAGATATGTGCATTTTAAGGTTCATAATCTTAAACTTGTATTTTGGTTTTATTGGACAATTCTACAAGTTAGTATTTTTTGATATTATTTATTTATTATTATTAGTAATTATACACTATATAGTTGAATTTATTGGATTTGGAGTTAGTATAAAATAGATACAAATAGGTGAATCTAGCTATATACATGTGAATATGTACACATGATTTTTGACACAATGCATGAATGCTAAAATGTGAATATAAAATTGGACAGATATACATGTGAATATGAAATTGGACAAATATGAATGCTAAAATGTGGATATTATTTACACATGCATGAATGCTAATTATGCAATATAAGTGTAGATGTGAAGCTAATTACTCGGGAACAAAGATCTATTTTCAACTTTTTGGGTGATGAATCACATATTCATCAATAGATCACAAATAAAGTAGGGGGAGATAGTGTCCTTAATCAGAAAATCTAAAAAAATGTGTTGTGCATATTTGTATACTTATGCTATTTTATTTGTACATACATTCACATCAAATTAAATAATTTTCAAAACAAAAGTTGTAAATAAAAATGCTTACTAAATAATAAAAATATTTGCAAAATAAAATCATGTACAGAATAAAAGTAACCACATCCGGAAAAAGCCATAAAGCGATAATTGAAAGACCAATTCTGACTCCATATGAACTCAAATTGAACTAAACTCACTTCCATTGTATTTCAAATTAAATTATCTTCAGAGTGGATGTGGTTTCATATTTTTTGGAGTTACGGTTTGATAGACGGTTATCAGGGGTAGTTTGTGCAATTTTACCATTTATTTGTACATATTGTATTTATAAATACTTGTAAATATTTTTAATAATTAATTAAAATAAAAAAATAAAAAATATAATAAAAATTTTGAAACAGAAAAACTAATTTCCTTATTTAACTATGTATATAATGTACCATATGTATATAATATATGTATATAGTTGATATTCTTAAATAACCACCACAAAAACTAAAAAAAATAACATTTATTATTAAATTTAATAAAGTTATGAAAATACAAAAAAATAACTAATTATATAAATAATTTTAACATAATCCTTTCTTATCTTTATCTCATTTCAAAATTTCTCTTATCTCTTATCTCCCTTCAATTTTTAAAATTCACATTCAAATTCAATTATTTTTCTACTTAATTGGCTCATCCTCCCTCATTCTACTTGATCAATTGTTAATGAAAGGAGCCTATTCTCCGAGAATAATCTTATCGTAGAAGGGTGCCTAGCCTTCGAGCCGTCCGATGACAGCGAGTCGACCTTCATTGAGGCAATTACGGTATTTTCCACTCCTAAAATAAATCAAATTTTCTCTTCTTATTTTTCATATAGGTTAATCTTAGTTTTATTTTAAATTTTTAATTCGCTATCAATTTTTATATTTCTAGATCTCATTTAATCATTTTTTTAATCATACATCACGATTTGATCCGAATCTGATCTGATATTTCATCTCATTTTCTTGATCCCTTCGCTTCATGTTCTACCTCCACGATCTCTCACCTCCGACCACGCACGATGGTCGGAGATCTGGATCTATTCCTCATTTTTCACCGGATCCGCGTTCACGTATTCTATTTTGATTTTTGGATTGAGTCGTCGTGCTCACATCCTAATTAGTTTATAAGTAAAAAAATAAAATATATATAGTTTTTTCTTTCTAACATTTATTTTGCAATATCAAATAAAAAATAAAAAAGATCTGTAGTTTCTGTTTAAAAAAATAAAAAAAGTTTTTTCTATTTCTATTTTACAAAAAAAGTAGCGCCACAGGCGCCGCTCCTCCAGACGCAGGCGACGTCCGTTGCCCAGATCTCCACCTGTCGCAGTCGCCACCACCGTCGCTTCCGACACCTACAAGCACCACCGCTCGCCATTCCACTAGCGAGCCAACCGCTTCACTTGGACTAGCTTCATGCGCAAACCGAAGCACCGTCGATCACCTCAGCCCCGCGCCATCTGGAACACGACGATCGCCCGTTGTCCTTCCTCCACCGACCGCTGGACCACCATCGTCCCCACTGTCATCCATAAGATCCACACACCGCCGCGGACCCTAGCCCTTCTCCTGGAGCCTTCCTCTATATCACCGCAGATCGTTACCCACCTCCGTCAAGAACCAGGACATTGCCTCGTCGCCAACAGTCCTCCACTGCAAGCACCCGCTCCACATCACCGCTGATCGTCGCCCACCTCAGTCGAGAATCCGACCGCTCGCGCAGCCCTTCTTGCGTTGGCCGTGCACCAGGCCTTCGCGATATGCAGGAAGAGGCAACACCCCCTTCCCTTGGCACCTTTAGCAAGAAACAAAAGAGGAAAGAGCATCAACCCTATGGAAATAATAGAAAATTGGAAAATTTGCAAAGTCACACCCAAAGGTTATCAAAATTGCAAAAACGTCCCTGCCAGCCAAGCCATCACGTGCGACACACGCCCTTCCTGGGTAATTTTCACTTTCCACCCACAAGTTTATTTATTGATATATTTTAATGCAAATTCTTTGAAAACATTATGTTTCAGTCCCTATAACCACAAACTTTATTTTGCTTGCTCTTTTCATTGAAATAAATGTTTTCATTGCTCTAAACATTCTACAAAAATCTATGTACATTCATGTTGTGTTCCTCTTCATTATGTATAAATTTCATTGCATTTTATTTTTATTTGCTATTATTAAAAAAATAAAAAAAACAACATCATTTTCTCTACCTGAAATTCGAAAAATCATAAAAAATCGAATATTACTTCCAAAATTCTAAAAAAATTACAATAATTTTATTTCCGTGTGTTTAATTTCCTTTCCAAATTTGATGCATTAACTATTTATAAAACCTAAAAAAATGCAAAATACTAAAAATCTTTAAAAAAATCATATAAATTATAAATTATCAAAAAATATGATTTTAGTTCCTGTGTGTAGATAATTTCCTTTAGTTTATAGAAAAAACAATTTTCATAATTTTTTATTTCATTCATATTTTTAAATTGTGAAATAGTCATGTTTGTTCATTGTTTGTATTTTTTCTTGTTTTTATTCATTTTAAAAATCCTAAAAAAACAAAAAAAATTCTAAAAAAATTAAAAAGAAACAATAAAAAAATCATAAAAACACAAAAATATTTTATTTATACATTTTTGAGCTTTTTTATCATATTTGGAAAATCTAAAAAAATGCACTTCTTTTGTGTATAAATTTATTTTGAAAATCATATTTTTAAAAACTTAAAAAATTACAAGCATTAAAATCATTAAAAATTTGAGATATCAAAAAATAAAAAAATAAAAATAAGAAATTTTAAAAATGTCAAAAGATAAAAATTTCACAAAAACCAAGGTAGTTTACATTTGAGATTTCTTTTTCCTTTAAATGATTTTTTCCGATTATTTGAATAACCCTCGGGAATTGTAGCCTCCCTGAGTTCGATCCTGTTAGCTCTACAGGTAAATAAGTAGCAAAAATTTCTTTCATTTCATTATTATTGTAATTAATTATTGACTTGAGAAGAAAAAAATTGTTTGGTTGAGCCGGGAATTTTGGGGATCGCAACGACAACATTAATAACCAGTCCTCAAAGGTCTCATCCCAACACCTGCATGATCCCTTTGAGAGATCGTATTACTTATTTGCTCTTGCATGTACACCAACTCATCAGTGTGTAGACCTTTATTAGATCATCAACTTATCGATCTGCCAAATGTACATACTCAAACATATAGTAACAAATTTGTCTCGGGTCAGAGGATACATGCCAATATCATGATAGTATACGACATAGGTCTTGATTATCTCCATCTCGTTAAGTCAATTCTTTGATCTCACTTATCTAACACCTCTGAATCTCTATTCTTATGCATCAAGAGGTCGGCATCAAGAGGTCGGTTAGATATCAACCTTTAGAGAAGAATTGCCATCTTCCTCTCAGGATGGAGATCCTCTCATAACAATCAGTTGACGATGCTTGATGAATCCTCAATCTAACTCTTTAGATATCATCCAAGAACCAACCTCTATGATTCAACATTTGAATCAACATATGTATGATCATTAAGATGGCCATGGTACATAACCCTAATTGTACTAAGGAACCCATTATGCAAATTAGTTATTTTTCATTTCAGATCAGGGAATGATTTGCAATAACATTTATTGCATAATGTCGCATGTCCAATATACATTTGCGTTGAGAGAAGATTGAGGTCTCTCCGAGCACCTCTTCACATGCACAACCTCTAGGTATTCCCTTTCCTTCCCTATTTCTTCTTTTATTTTCTTTTTACTTGTGTATCCCTCTTCTACCTCCACCTTCTTCCCCAAAAACATCTCTTCCACATTTGATTGAAACCCATTCCAATACTCGACAATCACCTCACCTTCTCAGACCACTTCGCTTCTCGTTCCTCCCATTCAGAACCTATTCCCATCCGACGAACCAAGTCAGAACCTTCATCTCCACCATCCTTCGACCTTTACAGAGCTTCGCCCACCTTTTAACACCTAACATCAGTTAATCTCAAGACAAGGCCCTATTTTTAATCTCTCTTCCTTCGTAGGACCTTGGAGTAGCTATTAAACCTATCGCATAGAGGAGCCACACTTATGGCGAAGCTTTACGTTTGTCATCTAAAAAGCAACATCGAACGACCTTTTCAAGTCTCCATCAGAAGATCCATCGTTTCCCTTCCATCGATCTCACGTACAACTGACATGAAAGTGAACCATTAGACGCCGGAGCTCTGACCTCCAGAACTTAGGGACGCTTCTCCACCTTGCGCCAGAAGAGACAGGGGAGAAGAAGGGGCAACTTACATTCCAACCCCCTGATCTTCAAAAAAAACAAAGAAGCCCTACAACAACAATCTGCTTGACACGTAGCATTCCACTAAAATATTTGCAACAATATCCCTCCACTTGATGGTAATTAAAGAAGGGCACATGTGCATCCTTGTTTAATTTCTTTTTTTATTTTGCAAAGCTACCCCTTTGTTGAGCGTGTAGTTGAACCTATATATTGAATTATTTAAAAAAATTTAAAACCGGCATGTTGTTGGAGGTTTAACGTTTTACGGGATTCTATTTTTTAAATTGCCTGACGTATCTTTGATTTACTAAAAATTATTTAACAAAATTGAGTACAATTTCACACAATTAATGATTTGAAATCCATAATCGATCATATCTTGTTTACCTAAGAATTTCTAGAGTGATTTTAGTATTTGATTTTAAGATAGGTCCACAAAAATCTTTTTTTCCAAAGTTCCAAATTCTCAAGTTTCCTTACCATATGCCCAAGTATTAAGATGTGGATTTATTGAAATTAAATTACAAAAGTCTTCTACATTTCACTCAATAACTCAAAAGAATCAAATAGTTTCATGAAACAAGAAAAAATGAATTACTTGCATTTCATCATATTTATGTTTTTGTTCAAGTTTCATAACTTTTGCATACTTTTTGTGTCAAAAACTGCCTTTTTAAAAAACCAATAAAAAGTATCCAATTTTTATTATTTTATATTAAATCTTTAAAATACAAAAAATGTATTTTATGTGTTTTATTAAATAAGCTTTATAGGAAAAATACTTCTTAGCTCACTTGGATTAATTTTGAATCAAAATTGAATCGGATAAGTAGCTTAATTTACCTTGTAACTGATTCACTATTGCATTCCATATTGCATTTTATTTGCATAAAAACTGATAGAAAACTCCTCTTGAAAACTTTTATTGCTGGTTGTTTTAATTTGAATCCGAAGCCCAGTTATTACCTCCTTGTGTCTGACCTTGGGATTGCTCAAATAAAATAAATTGAGCACATTGCATTGAATCAAACATTGATTTTGTGTGGTTTTTGAAGTGCATAGAATTTCGGCTACAATAATTGACATAAATTACTCAAGGGATTTTAAATCTTTTCAATCATCCTTCTAATATTCTTCCACGTCAACACATAACGACGGTCTTCCAGAGTCAATTTTGTTGTTTCCACTATTTAAGGTCGGATCTCCCACCGACCTCTTATCCCTCATTGTCCCTTTCTCTTTTAGTTTGTTTGTTCCCCCTCACAACCTATCATCTTCTCTAGCACAATCTTGGGATGACTCTCTTTCCAAGATAAATTTGTCACCTCCTTTGTTTGAGGTTGGAACTTCGATCAATTATGTATCTCCTAATGTTTCTTCGCACTTTAAATTTATTCCACTTTATTTATCATTCCCATCTACTCTACCATCTCTTTCACGCCCCCCATTTCTTTGTCCTCTTCGTGAAAATAAGATTGAGCTACATGATTCCCTAAAGAGATTGGAAGACTAGTCGAAAGATCATGGTCGAGTGAACAATATGATGATAGAGCAGATTATTGTAATGAAAAGACAAGGAGGAGAGTAACAAGTTGGAAAAAGTAGGCAGGTCTAATTTTACTTTGGATTCATCGTATCACCAAAGAGCTAGGGGGCGAGGTATTGATGAATCATTCGGGATGATATATGGGAGACCTTTTGATGAATCTGTGATTTGTCATCTTAATACATAAAGCTTAGCTGTAATCCCTCAACAAATTACCAAATATATGCTCATAAAAATAAAAAAAATAATACTTACAATAAAAATGGACTATTGATGTATGTTATTCTTGTAATAAGTTCATACAGTAATTCAAAATAAAAATCACAAAAATAAAAAGTTGGAAATGTTTATACAATCCCTTATAATAGCTCAAACTTCTATAATTTTGAATAAAGTCATACTAACTCCATTTAACCTAATTCTCATTCTAATTTGTATGTTTATACATAAAAATATAAAATAAATTCCACCTTGAATAAATGCTCTAAGATCTTGAATCAAAGAAGTCATAAAGTCAAACTTCCCAACTGAATTCCCGCTCCATATTAATTCTACATTGATCAAACTCACTTTAGAGGTTTAAGTTATTAAACTATCTATCTAATGAAAGTATCCATTAAAATCAAATCATGTTTGCAAAATGCCAATTTTAGGGCCTAATTGTACTTTGTAAATATTCACTAACTTTGATTTTTTATTCATGTTAATAGTTAATTATTTTAATTTATTTCTTTTCATTTATTTTCTTTATTATATGCTTTAATAAAATTCATTAAAAACAAAATCTAATAAAATAAAAAAAATGGAGAAAATGATGTATTGTGACTTTGTATATACTTTATATGTAGGGTTTTTTCTTGATTTCAATTTCACTTTTCTTTATTAGTAAAAATCCAAAAAGTAATTTTGACGTAATTTCCTTTACATTATTTTATTATATTTTCTTTTATAAATAATTCTTATCAAAAATCAAATACAAAAATATAAAACTCTCAGAAAATGGTATTCAAAAATATTTTATCATGTATATTGTTGTTATTTTGAGTTTGTAATCCTCAAGAAAATTACAGATGTCCTAGAGATCTAAATCTTTCATGTTGACGGCTTTTAAATTTTCTTTCATATTTTATTTCCTTTTAGTTTTCTATTCATTTTTTCTTGTTATGATCAACCTATCCGGGTCAAAACCCCACTTGGATCTCACCCATTTGTCCACCATCACATCCACCTCAGTAGAGCACCTCATACCAAGCTTACTCTCCGACGACATTTTGAGAGTTGACCAGTTGGTCAAATCTCCACCCACTCCCACCCCTACGTTCTCCTTCTCTCTTCAACAATCGAACCCACGAACCCCAGCAACCCACTCTCCCTCTAACCATTGATCAACCACACACTTTGTCCGCAACCACCCTCAATTGATCTTGCCAATCAACTCTACATCCCCTCCACATTCCCCGATATCGTCTCCTCTCGGATGCCGGAACTGACCCAACTAGGTATAACTTGTTGACAGGAACACGACCCACCGGTATCTTCTCCTCTCGGATACTGGATGTTGGGGATACGAACCTCTACGGATACAGAAGCGGATATAGATACGGATGCGGATGTAGATAAGGATGCGGATGCGCAATCGACCACCATCACAAAAGCACATGAAAACAAGAACAAGTAAATAAAATGGTGGTCGGACACCTCCCGCGACCACCGGAGAAGAAAGATCACTAAAAGAAGAACGAGTACAACTCTCTTCATTCCCTCGCTCTCTTCCTCTAACACGTTGGACAAGTTTGGCTCCTCCATCCGTCACTCGTACAGGAGCCTCCGTCACTCCTCCTTTCAAGCTCCATCTGCTCGGCATCTTTAGGACCTTCGCAGCCCCTTCCTACTTGTTGCTCTACAGGTACTTCTCAGCTTCAGAACTCGAAGCCATCTCCGCTCACTGGTATTCCTCCTCGACCTAAACCTCGGGCATTACGAGTAGAGGAGTCGAAGGCGAGAGCTGCACACCATTGACAGCCATCCCCCATCGAGCAGAGGAGCCCATCGTGGAGATCGTCATCAACCACATGTGAAGGCTGCTAACGGGCAAGATCATCATCGCCGGTACCCAAATATGGGCTGTGTGTCGGCTGAACTTCACGGTCACCTGAGTCGACCAAAGTGAGCTCCATCTATTGTGAGTCTTCAGCCGTCATCTCCGTGCATCGATCCCTGCTCTGCTGCCCCCTTCACCTCTGAGATCCTCTGCAGCCGTCACTTTCTCCGGCCCATCTTCATCGTGCATCAGTCAAGTATAACTGGCAGCAGCCCTCCGCGGAGACGCATCTCCGCCTCGCTGCGCCAACCACTGCGGGCAGCAACAGCCCTCTTCCTCCCTCACTGCATGACAACCGCGGGAGCCTTGTAGCGGATTGAAGCATCCGTCGTCGAAGCCTTCCACGCGTGGCAGTAGCCGCGAACCGCGCGTACTGCCTCTCATCGCCACCGTCCTTCTCTTTTTGCCGTGAATCGAAGTTAAGCGATCCAGATTTCACCGTAGCCCATCGTTGTGTCCATTCTTCTATCAAAAGCCACGAAGGAGAAAAGGAGCACTATCCAGACCCCTCACGTGATCCGCACATGCCATCAGTAAAACTGCAGTGCTACCCTCAAGTAAAATTCGTAATATTGTAAGTTCTCCGAGGCACCTTTTGTTTGTTTATTGTGACCTTATGTCATTTTGCAAAGAGAACCCTTATTTTGAGCTTCTGTTTGGATACTGCATATTTATCTTTTTGTCAATCCAAAAATAGCAATATGTTCAACATTTAGGTTGTTGATTGGCTTTATAAAATTGATTGAGTGAAAATAAATATTATTTTGCCCATTTAAGCTCTAGATATCATATTAGATCATGTATTGATGTTTGATTTTTTTTCTAAATCATGCCTAAGTTTCATCTCAAGTGAACATGCCAGTTGCTTAAAAATAAATTGGAGAGTGATTGTTATTATTCATTTTTTTATTCGATCCACATTTAGAGTTTTACCCAAATGAATTATTTGCTAAAATTCACTCTATTTTAGTAAAAAATAATTAAAAAATTCAAATAGACTGCAAAATTCCAAAAAACTAAAGAAGATTTATTTTACATTATTTTCATTCCAATTCAAGTTTCATTAATTTTGCATTTTGTTTGAATGAATGATTGCACCAAAACCTATAAAAGGGTCCATTTTCATTGTTGCATCTTAATCATAAAAATTATAAAAAAAAATGTCTTATGAAGTTCTGATTGCATAAGGTTTCCTGGAACTAGATTAATTTGGATTGATTTTACACTTAAAATAATTTGGTCAAGTTAGCGTATTTTCTTAAGAAGCCGCCTCACTTGCATTTTTTATTGCATTCACTTTTGCATATAATAACCCAAAAACATACTTCTCTCTTGAAAATCGATCGTTATGTAATCTGAATTGAGCTTAAGCCACATTTGCTTTTTTGTGTTCGACTTTCAGCTTATCCAAAGTATATAAATATAATCACTTGAATTGATTTTTATATTCACAAGTGATTTTTGATTGATTGTGTTTGCATGATTACAACAACATTAACATATTAATATAGGGTAATTTACGATATGTCACCTTTCAGCTGGAACTAGCATTTATTAAAATGTTGCCACAATTCTATTGAAAATCTGCATCAGGAACCTTATCAACACCTCTCTAAGTTTGAACGGCTATGCAGTGCATTAAACATGGATGGTATCACACAAGAGGTTGTGAAGTCGAAGACATTTCCCCTCATATTGATGGAAAAGTGGCTATGTTGCTTTAGACATTTGGGAATGAAGATCTCTACATAAAAAGAGCTAAAAGATCTCTACATTTGGCTAAGAGTACGTTTGGGAAGGAGGTTATCCACACCTATCTAAGTTATCTCCCTAAATCATCGGGTTTTCCCTCAAGGTTTTCCCTCAAAAACCCCATCTCCAACCTACGAGTTCCACCATCTATTTTTTATTCTTCATCATGTATGGCCCACCTGAAAATCACTCTCTCTCATGTAATACATCAAATCACCTATTTTGGTGCGGAACTAGAAATTCAACTAAGGAGGAGCCGCAATAAAGTAATAAAAAATCAGCTCACATGATCCTATGACTTTGATTTTTTATAATTAAATACACAATTCTGAAAAATATGCTTGATATTATGCAGATAAAAAACCAGGATCATGTTCGAGGAGATTGATGTTCACTATATTGTCCTCAAATTCTAAATATTTATGAAGAGGAAAAAGTTCCCTTACAGCTGCATCCAAATCAACGATAGAAGTAGGTGCAACCTCTAAAATAGGATCTTGCTTCTCGAAAATGCATCTATAGTTGTTCTTTTTGGTGGCATTCTTTCAAATGTAAATATTACAATTCCTATATAAAATATATTGAGTGAGTAATGCAAAAAGGTAACACTCACTTATAAGTTACAACAAAAGTAAAAGAAAAGCAACAAATTCATTATACAAAAAAATTAAAGATAAAAACAACAAACGGGAAACTAATAAAGAAAAAGAAAAGGACCTAGTCACCTAGTGATTGTACCGGCCAATGATCTACTTAGTAGTTGATGTACTTAGTCTACATAGACTACATTTATACAATGATAGATCCTATATCTCCATTGTCCAGTCAATGTACCACATACGACGGCAAGTTAATGATGAATAGAGATGAAGTTTGAGAATGTGGTGTAGTGTGTGTCCTTTGATTTGGGGACTTTCCTTGTTTGGAATATGAACCGACACAAGAATTCCAAATAGAGATAATAGACATATTAAAAAACAAGGTGGGGTCATCAACCCCCAAACATATAATGCTGGTTCCGCCCCTGCATCTCTTTCATCCATTACAACAAAAAATATTTATAATATACAATCACATCACAACAAACCTTGAGGAAAAGTGTCCCAAGATATGATTGCACATGAAGCAAAAGTGTTCCAAGAGGAAGAGTAGAAATAAGATTATAACCAAAAACATATTATGTCCACGGCTAGTTCGATGGTTTAAGAAACGTAAAGGGTAAGAGATTGAAAATGATACCTAAGGTTGACTGCACCATCTGTGAAACAGCGTTCATCCACACTCTTTTTGATGATGATTCTACTATCAACATTCTTTCGACCTTGTCAAGAAGATCGAGATAAGGCCACTTCAAAAGTCCAAAAAAAATCTTTAAATGGTTTATAAATCCATTAAAGGTTAAAGGGAGTGTTAAAGAACAATCATATAACCTTCCATGGTTTGCAATACAACGTGGGCTTTATTGTCATTGAGATGGAGTCCTTAGATAATATCCCAGTTTCCAATAGTTCTTGGGAAACTTCCTTAGCCTCTGGTAAGGCTCTCATTTAATGTGAGACATGGGTGATCAAGTTCAATGACAATGGTGAATGTGAACAAGTCAAGATCGATGACGCACCCAACTCGAGGATGTAGATAAGTCTTACCTTAGTGATTATTTTATCAAGCCTTTATGGTTAAGGATTCATTAGAAATGCCTTGTCTTCTCTTGACGAGGTGTTAGATGAAAATATCGATTACATGGTGATTGAGTCAATATGTGGTGTTGAGGAATCCCAAGACCAAGAGCCATTATTGCAACTAGGAGAAACGAGAACACATATACAATGTACAGGATACCCTTAATGGAGTTCTTGTTGGATTAAGAAATGTAATTAGATTTTAATTGAAAAATCTATGTAATTACAATTGAAGTTAATTTGGTTTTGGAGGGAATGTTGGGAATTCCCAAATTTGAAACATGGAAAAGTTTGGGTGGAAGTTTAGTACCATACCTTGGAGCTCAAAACTTTTGGCGGTCTTATATATGACCTCACACCCCAAACTCTTGTGGAAATAGTAGAGAGGAGGAATGGAGGACCACACATGCGCGCGCGCTCCGCTCCAGCTCCGGCTCGGGAGAGTCAATTCGGATCTTAGATCTTTTGCTGCGGGTTTCATTTGATAAGTCGATTAAATTAATCACACGATTAATTTGGCAAGTCGACTAAAATCCGTTATGGACGCGATTTTAGCCGCGATTTTGGGATCCGAAATGACGCGCCCGTTGAGGGGCGTTTCCGAAAATCGAAAGGTATCGCGCTAGGGCACGTGATCGTCCTTATATACCCCTTCCCCCCATGTTGGTTTCTTCACTCGCAAGAAAATCTCTCATGCCATCTTGGCTTGGCTCTGTTTTGTTCTTCCTCTCGCGGACGAACCTATCTCTCCTTCTCTCGGCTGCAGTTCTCTGAGGTACATTCGAGGACGATCTCGTCGGTGTGCGCAGACGAATATCGTGTGCCGTCGTATGTTGGGAGCGGATCGCCAGTAACCTACGCACCTGTATTGTGGGGGTGATATCCTCTCTAAGGACAATCCATTTCATGGACGCTTCGGTGATTTCTAATATAATCTTTCTTATATTTTGTTTGCCGCAATTTGTTTATTACTTTACCTTCCTGGATCTTGCTTGGTTTTATGTTTCCGTTCGTTTAATCTGTTCCTATTTGCATTCTGTAATCGGATAATGGATTGAAACTGCATGATATTAATATTGATAATATGTAATGCTTTTCTTTCAATCCATTTGGATCTGTGTAATTATTGTTTATTATATGCATGGTTGATCCTATTTACAACAGTTCTTTTGTGTCAATTACGACCTTGTGGTAACACCTTATACTATTTGCTGTACTAATTTGGCGAGTATTTCTGTCGGCGAGCCATCAATAGATTTTGTAATAGATTTCGTCTGTAAACCTTCATTTAGAAAACCGACTAATCAATTGAAATCACCACTACGGAAACCTAAATATAAAATACACTTTGACAAAGACTTACACTACCTTGAGAAGCATGCTTATGCTCCATAATGGTTACCAAGGGTAGCGGAAGAGAATGTTGATTCCTAGGAAGATCCCCCCGAACTTATTAATCCATTTCAATATTTATGCCTTGATTCAGATTCTGATAAACCAACCGAGGACCCTACCTTAGCTTCCTGCCTAGACTTAAGGACCTTGAAAACTCTTGAATCTATAATGAGCCAGTCACCTGTTCTGGAAGAAAAACTATGTCTTTTGACTTCACGTATGATTCCTCTTCTTCTTATTAGGATCCTCCTCTTCTGAAAATCCTTATTATCCTGACTTGGTCTTTTCTTATTCAAGGTTTGTGCTCGTTCTTTCTAAGGCCAGTTCCGTATTTCTATGGACCTGCACTAGCAGGCATATCCATATGTCATCTCTGGTCAGAATTTCTCTGACTTGAATTTTGGTGTCACCAACGTAAATCACGATGTTGACATATACCTAGTAAATTTCAGCAACTTGCTCTTGCAAGAAGGTTGGTCGGCAATCTTCTTGAGCCTTGTATATTATTCCTTTCCGTATGTCTTTCTTGTCTTTTTCTGTGCACGTTCACCCGGACCATCATTGTCCCCCAACCTTGATTACATTCTTGTACTTAAGTATGAACCATGTTGTTAATTCGTTTGTCTTCTTTTCAACCATTTCTTCTTTGTCTCTGCTACACTTAAGTTATCCAAAGCTGGATAAAAACCGTGTTTGGTTATAAAAGATGTGTGTTGATCTTATGTTAGTTTGTTAGATTAATATTGTTATCTATTTCATACTTGTTGATTAACAAACATCAGTTACGCGCTTAATATCAAGTTTTTTTAAAAAAAATTCTATTAATTTGTTGTAACCGAATCAATTACAATTAAGAGATTTTGTATATTGGCTCCTTGTATGCTCTTAAGTGTTAATCCAAACCTAAAGGACCACTCATGAGATTTCTTTTCTGATTCGTATTAGAAACGTTGGTACTTGTTGTGAGGAATACATTATAACTCCATGATTTTTTTCCGATTCCGATTGCTTGTTATATTGTTAACTCTTTTTTGATGTTATTTTGGTATGATTTGTATAACTAGAGTGGGAGGGATAGCCACAACATCCTACCAATGCCTGTACATTGTTTTACTTTGATGAAGCGTAATTATTGACTAGTTATCTTAAAGTAGCCACCGCATCTTGGAAAACAATGTCAATAATTGCATTAAGTGCTAGAGTTCATTTATTTAAACTAATGCCATCATATCACATCTACATGGTGGAAATAGCTTGATTAACTCCATTTAAAGTTATTCGAATAAGTGTGTATAATTGAATCGGGAGGAGTAGCCACAGCATTTGATCGATTCATATTGTACATATTATTTCTTGTAATGAGTAATTATTGGTTAGTTATCTAAGAGTAGCCACATCATCTAGGATAACAATGCCAATACTTACATTAAGTGACGGAGTTAATTGGATATTTTTTTTGGAATGAGAAAAATAAGTTATTTTGTTAGTTATTCTAATGCCCAACAGGTACGGAATTTCTAATGAATATTCGAAAATTTATTTGTCTCATTTATTAAGAAAAATCAATTATATATTACAATTCTTTAGCCACAGCAAGTCTTGTAATGATAGTTATTGATTTCTCAAGATATTAAATAAGTTAATATTTTGGATTAGGTTTTATACTTGAGTTATTTGCTCATTGTGGTTTTCCTGTTATTAATTATTGCAGATAGTTCATCTTTCATGTCTACTCAATTCAATATCTTAAATTCTGTTTCGATTGTTGAATGTCATGTATGTCATGAATCTAATTTCATTGATGTTCCTATTAATACTTGGTGGATTGATTCTAGTACTTCAAGCCATATTTCCAACTCCATCCAAGGCTTTCTAAAAACATTGATGCCACTAAAAAATGAGCAAAGCGTTTATATGGGAAATCGCATGACTTCACATGTTGAAGCGATTGGGACGCAACCGCTTATTTTGGAAACTAGCGATGTACTTGATTTGGAAAATGTATTTGTTGTACCCAAGTTCTCTAGAAATTTAATTTCAATATCTAGACTTGTTATCTTGGATACAAATCTTCATTTGAAAGTATATTTTTCTAAATGTTCAAGAATGACAAGTTGATTGGTACAGGTGGCTTAGTGGATTATTTGTATAAATTACATTTAGATCCACATTTTGAAAGCAATCTCCTTGTTGGCAATGTTGTTGGTAAAAAGCGAAAACATAATACTGATCGGTCATCAATGCTTTGGCGTAAAAGATTAGGTCATATCTCCATTAAAAGGATCAAGAAATTAGTAAATGATGTAGTAATTGATACTCTAGATTTTACTGATTCTAGTGTTTGTGTGGAATGTAGTAAAGGAAAACATACCGACAAACATGCTAAAGGGTCAAGGAGAAGTACTAGTCTTTTAGAAATTATACATACTAACATATGTGGTCCGTTTCCTATAGAATGTTTTAGTGATAAAAAACACTTCATCACTTTTATAGATGATTTCTCACATTACATGTATCTTTATCTTTTATTTGAAAAATCAGAAGCTATAAATGCTTTTAAGGATTATCAAATAAAAGTAGAGAGACATCTAGAAAAGAAAATTAAAATTGTGAGACCAGATAGAGGTGATGAGTATTATGGTAGGTATGTTGGAGGAGAACAAAAATTTGGACCATTTGCACGATTTCTTAAGGATGAAGGCATTGAACATCAATTTTCAATGCCCGGTGAGATGGATAAAAACGGTGTCGTCGAAAGACGGAATCGTACGTTAATGGATATGGTTCGAAATATGTTGAGTAACTCCTCATTGCCTTTATCCGTTTGGAATGAAACTCTAAAGACAACCGTGTATATATTAAATAGAGTTTCATAAAAAGCTGTTCCATCCACTCCATTTGAGCTTTGAAAGGGATGAAAACCAAGATTGGAACACATACACGTTTGGGGTTATCAAGCTGAGATTAGAATCTATAACCCACATGAGAAAAAATTAGATATGAAGACTATAAGAGGATACTTCATCGGTTATCCAGAAGGCTCTAAAGGTTATAGATCCTATTGTCCAAATAGGGAATCGAGTATTGTAGAATCAAGGAATGCTATATTTTTGAAAAATAGCGAGAATAGTGGGAGCGGGATGGTAATTAAAGACATCATACTTGATGAATTACCGCATCTTGTTATACCACTAGAAAGGGAGGAGCAAAATATTCAACGTGATATCTTGGATGAGTCACAACATCAAGACATTGTTGTTCCTCTAGTCCAAGATATCCCTTTGGTTGAACCAATGGTGAATCCTCCACTACCTGAGAATCAAGTTGAAATAACACCAAGTGTTCAACAAGGTATTGTTACAACTAGATCTGGTCGAGTTGTCAAATCCACAATCTCATTGATTTTATAACATATCTACAAGAATGTGACTACGACATCGGAATTGCAGAGGACCTAATGTCATTTTCACAAGCCATGAGTGGAATCAATTCTACTAAATGATATAATGCCATGAGGGAGGAGATGGATTCTATGAGTACAAACCAAGTATGTGACTTGGTAGAGCTACCCAAAGGAGCGAAATCTATTAGTTGCAAATGGATCTTTAAAACTAAGAAATACTCATTAGGCAACAATGAGAGATATAAGGCCAGACTTGTAGCTAAAGGTTTTACTCAAAAGGAGGGCATATACTATCATGAGACTTTCGTTCCTGTATCACGAAAGGACTTATTACGAATAATCATGGCATTAGTAGCTCATTATGATTTAGAGTTACACCAAATGGATGTGAAAACAGCTTTTCTTAATGGAGACTTGGATGAACATGTTTACATGCGACAACCTGAGGGTTTTATTTTAGGCAATAACAAGCATTTGGTTTGTAAATTAAGGAAGTCTATATATGGACTAAAACAAGCATCTCGTCAATGGTACATTAAGTTCAACAATACAATAACTTTATTTGGTTTTGTTGAGAATATTGTTGATAATTGTATATATCTTAAGACGAGTGGGAGTAAATATCCTTTTCTAGTCCTTTATGTAGACGACATTTTACTTACTTGTAATGACCTTGGTATGTTGCAAGATACAAAGATGTTTCTTTCTAATAATTTTGAAATGAAAGATATGGGCGATGCTAAATATGTCATTGGCATTGAAATTCATAGAGACAGGTTTCACAGAGTACTTGGATTGTCTCAGAAGGCCTATATTGAAAAATTATTAGAGAGATTTGAAATGAAATATTGTTCTCCTACCCCAGCACTTATGGTAAAAGAAGATAAAAATTTTTCATTCAAATGTCTCCAAAATAATTTAGAAAAGGAACAGATGAATGACACTCCATATACATCTATCATTGGGAGTCTAATGTATGCCCAAACATGCACTAGACCAGATATATGTTTTGCAGTTGGAATGTTGGGTAGACATCAAAGCAATCCAGGCATGGACCATTGAATGGCGACAAAGAAGGTCTTGCGATATTTGCAAGGAACTAAGGATTTTATGCTAATCTACTGGCATTCAGATTCCTTAGCAGTTATTGGCTATTCAGAGGATTTTGCATGAAGTAAGGAGGATAGAAAATCTACCTGTGGATACATTTTTCCGCTTGTTGTAGGTGCTATTTCATGGAGAAGTGTGAAACGATCACTTGTCACATCAAGTACCATGGAAGCCGAATTCGTAGCATGTCACGAGGCTACTACACAAGCACTTTGGCTAAAGAATTTTGTTGCGGGTATTAAGATAGTGGATTCAATCTCAAGACCATTAAAGATTCATTGTGATAATTCTGCAGTCATATTTTTTACTAACAACAACAAGTATACGCGTGCCGGAATGAGAATCGACATCAAATATCTTATAGTTAAAGAGAAAGTTAGAGATCATTTATTAATGATTGAACATATAGGTACTAAGTACATGATTGCGGATCCTATGACAAAGGGTTTGCCGCCTAGTGTATTCATCAATCATGTAACTGAGATGGGCATGTCTAGTACCTTGTAATAATATCAATACATCCATGTGTGTACACCTTAAATTTTGGTATGATGATCTTTTGTTTATTATCTGTTATATTTTGAAAGCATGCATTTTAATGAACAAACATAAAGAATGGACCCGTGTTAGTATTTAGATATTAACACATGAAGTTTTGTTAAGATGAGCAAACTATTGATATTGTACTGCTTGGAAGGATATATCTGCTTGAAAGGTATCTACCACAAATATTCATATTAATAGAGCTTAACTTAACAAATGTAAAGCAACAAAATAGCTACATGAGCCAAGTGGGAGAATGTAAGAAATTATATGCATGCAACTACTATATATGGTAGTTGTCAACTTTATTTTTATTTCTTATTTTGTGGCTCATGATTAATTATGAAAGGGTGCATCACTTGGGAGGTTGCTTCTGGTGGTTACCTTAATGGATAGGTAACCATCATATTTTATAAATATGGATTGGGGTCTCCTCTCCCTCAACTAATGAATGCAAGAGGATCCATTACTCAAGCATATTAGGCAATTGTTGAGAAGGAGAAATAAATCCCATCTTCATCACTTCAATTCCGCTGCGATGGCTTCCGGTAACTTTTAAATATCATAAATCTATTTGATTAAGTTAATAGATCTAACAATCAGATCTATCAATTGGTATAAAGATGTGAATCCAAAATAAGAAAAAAATAATAACCACTGTCTTCGATATAAAATCAATACAAAAAGAATATCGATTTGAAAACACAAAACTTGTCATTAAAAGATAAACCTGGCTCTGATACCAATTGATAGATCTAATTGTTAGATCTATTAACTTAATCAAAATAGATTTATGATATTTAAAAGTTATCGGAAGCCATCGCAGCGGAATTGAAGTGATGAAGATGGGATTTCCTTCTCCTTCTCAACAATTGCTCGATATGCTTGAGTAATGGATCCTCTTGCATTCATTAGTTGAGGGAGAGGGGACCCTAATCTATATTTATAAAAACATGATGGTTACCTATCCATTAAGGTAACCACCAAAAGCAACCTCCTAAGTGATACACCCTTTCATAATTAATCATGAGACACAAAATAAGAAATAAAAATAAAGTTGACAACTACCATATATGGTAGTTGCATGCATATAATTTCTTAAATTTAATTAATTTATTTAATTTTACTTAATTTTATTTATTTTTTAATCCTCCTTTTCTCTCTGTCTTTTCCTCTTCTTCTCTAACCTTTTTCTCCTTCCTCACACGAGTCGTCGCCTCCTTCCTCCTCCTCTTCTCGCTCACTCGGGCCAACCTCCTACATCATTCGCCAACAACCTCAACAGCCAGTTGTTGGCCGACCGTTCACCAACCACCCGCAGTCACCGGATCTGCCGCTAGTGACCACACCACCTTGCTTGACCACCAAGCTTCCTCTCCTATAAATAGGTCCAATCCACTACACACCGGCGCTATCCGCCATTAACATCTCTTCTTCCAGAGCTCCGAAGTCGCAAGCGATTGTGAGAGTGACATGCTCTGACCTCGAGAATTCATCGAGCAAGCGAGAAAGAGAGCGCGACATGATCTATTCGTCGGAGCATGCGCCACCGTGCATCTCCACAATCAGCCTTCGTTTTGCCAAACGTAGAGGCAACTACCATCGAGCCTCCTTCGAGGTTCGAACCATCGGCAACTCCATCTGCATCACTCGTTCTTCGTCTCCAGGTTAGAACTTCTTCTCCTATTCTCTCTATTTTCCTCGAATCCATTCTCTCCCTTCTTCTCAAATCTCATCTACACTATAATCATTTCCTCACTCAGACCGATTTGCTTCTCCATTTTTTTTAAAAAAACTTTATCACTTCAGATCTTCACGGATTTGAGTGCAGATTCTCATCCCCCACCAACCGAGGATGCCCCTCCATATTCATCCCTTTCTAATTTTTTGTCGAGGAATCCTCAAGCATAGCCTTTGATCGCATGTTCTGGATTATCAAGAAGTACGTCAACGCCAAGATCATCATCTTCTTGATTAGACTTGTGTAGCATTGGGATTTCAATGTCGAGCATTATCTTTTGACGGATCTGAAGTTGAAGTACTGATGACACGGATTATGACAGGTTAAGATGTAAATAAATAATTATCACAATTATCGTTGTTATCAACCACTCGAATCGGTCAACGAGAAAATTATTTTTATCCATTTAATAAAAGATAAATCAATCAAAGCAAATGTAAGTGGTTTCGCTATTCTATTTACCTGGTATAGCGACCAGGGTTGAACACAAAGAACATGATTTAAAAACTATGTAGTCAAATTTCTAAAATGAAATTTTTAGTGGTTTTTTGCTTTTTCAATTTTTTTTATTTTCAAATAAGCTCACCAGACAAAAAGGTATAAAAACACACACACCACACTCTTTTTGTATTTTTCAGATTATCCAAAAATGCTCAGAAAATTATGGAGAAAATGTTTTTGTATTTTATGTGTTTTAAAATATTTTTGGTAATTTTTTTATATGAGGAAATTAGTTGCATACAAATATTATGTACATATAATACAATATACATATGTACAAATAGGAAAATAATTTTTATATTTTTTTAAAAAATTATTTACATTTTTAATGAAAATAATATTTACAATTATGTATATTAAAAATAAATATGAATATTTATACAAATATGTAAGTGGTGAAACTACACAAAACACCCCAAAAAACGAACTTTTTAACCATAACTCCAAAAATTATGAAACCACAACCATTTGAAAGATAATTTAATTTAGAGTATAATATAAGTGATTTGATTCAATTTGAGCTCGTATGGAGCCGGAATTGATGTTTCAATTATCGCTTTGCAGCTTTTTCTAAGTGTGATTATTTGTAATATGTACATTATTTTGCTTTGCAATTATTTTTTTATGTACAACACAATTTTATTTACAACTTTTATTTACAAAAATAATAATTTGAAGTCAATTATTTACAAATAAAATAGTAGAAATTTTATACAAATATACAGGGAGAAATATTTACAAATTATTTTTGGATTTTTAAATTGCAGACCCTATCTCCCCCTACTTTATTCCTGATCGATCAGGTCAAGTCTTGACCTTTTCTCGGGGTTCGGGTCAGTCTGCATTTATTGTATAAACACATCCTTTATTTTATTTGTTTTTCCTTTTCTTCTTTATTCTTTTATTTATGTATAAAAAGTTTTAAAAATGCATATTTAACAAATGCATGCAAAATATTAAATTCATGGAATTAGTGGGTATTTACAGGTGTTTGACTACAGAAATGAAGCTAAATAAAAGAATAAAGGTGATGAATCGTGGATTCATCATTCTCCTATACTTTAACTTTGTTAATCCCTTAGCAAACACTTATTTGGAAAATAAGTGAAAACAAAAATAAAGAAAAGAAAAAGGAAAGAAGTTAGAATAATGTTGACTTTTAAACTTATCTTCATAAAAATGTAGTATGGAGCTCTGTCGGACCTTTGGATTATTAGTGTGTCGAAACCTTAATGGGAAATAGATTTAAAACCTAATAGCCTCTAAGTTTCACAAGACTCCTATTCAGGTCTCCTCAACAGTCAGATAGAACAAGTCTACGTACACAAATTCTTATGACTATGAATTCTTACTTGTACGGTGTAAGTGAAATATAGCTCCTCATCTCAAAAGTGGCAAAGAAACAGCCTCTCTCAACAAGGTAACTCTAATCCCCCGGTCTAGAAACTCTTTCCTTAAGGAGCGGGGATATTCCCTTCTAAGTTCAAGTACAACCAACTCAAGAAGAGGGGAAGGAGAAGATAATGGACGGTAGCCAGTGTAGTTACCTATCCTTGGATGCATGACCAGTGCAGCCAAGTCATCCGCTGCAAGCTTACAAACATTTGACTTTGAAGCTCTTATTCTATTTTTTTTCACTTGTATATACACTCTGGCATGCATTTTACTTTTCTATCAGGCCTGTCCACTTTTGGAGATTTTGCATTTTTTCCTTTTTTTGAAAATATATACAAGGTGCAGCATGTACATAAGAAGTTTTTCCTCTTGAGATAGTAGACTATCTCTCTTTTGAAGCATTATTGCAACCCCACAACATCCTGTCTTTAGACCTCAACATCGCCAGACCAGGTTGAGATGTACTTCCCTCCCTAGAGGAGGACGAGAGGTTCCGCTTAGATGTACTACCCTCGTATGCTACCCCAAGCCAAAAAATCTTGCCCCCTCACTACCTCCTCCATGAAGAGCTACGTATAGAGTGCTTTGTAATCATGTGTGTGTGTTTTTAAATATTCTAATTAGACTTATCAGGATGACATGTGAACGTAATCTTATGGACTCAAAGAATTAAGTCACTAGGACCTGAAAAGTCTTAACTCCAATTCTTATAAGGTTCCTCTAAAATTAAGTGGATTAAGGTCCAACTAAGCTCCATTCTTCAAATTTATTCCAGACTTAGTTTAAATGTCAAAATTATCTTGAAAAATGCACATGCTAATGCAAGAAATATGTACAATGCAAAGAAAAGAAAGCAAACATCTTTTTGGTGAAACCGTTTTCAAATTTTTATGTTTTATGGATTTTTGAAAATGACGCACATGCAAAAAGAGTTTTTTTATGCTTTTTTTAAAACAAAAGATTAGTAATATATACAAGTATATACAAATTTTTTTAATAAGGGTTAGGGGTGAGATACACATATTTACACAGGGGTGAGTTAATTATTTACAAGAATAAGATGAAAGGATTTATACAAGTATATACATACAGTTGGATTTTTTATTTTGTGATGCATATATTCCTCAAACTTATTTGAAAATAATTTTACAAATATTTTTGAAAACAATAGTCCAAAAAATTTTCACGTAATTTTACAAATATTTACACACATTTGAAAATTATTTTGCAAATATTTTTAAAACTGTATATATAGATTTTCAAAATAATTTTTCAACCATTTTCAAAATATTTGCAAATAGTTTTTACAAAATAATTGTATTTCACACAAAGAAAAAAATTACAAGCCACAATATTTTTACAAAGGTTGAAATTATTTTTCAAATATTTTTCAAATAGTTTTCAAAAGATTTTTCAAATAGATTTTCAAACTACTTTCAAAATATTTTTCAAAATATTTTAACCTAACTTATTAATCAGTATATACAAAAATAATTTTGAGGAAATATCTGCATCTTTTATTAGTTAGTTGATTTTTTTACCAATATTTATACAATGTTTTAGCCATATTAAAAAGTATGAAAGTATGAGTTATGGCTAAAGTATATATACAATATATACGACACCCCTTATATTTAACTCGAACTATGTCCTTATAGTGATTAAAGAGCTGCAAAGGAAGACATAACTCGTGCTAATTATTGGGAAGTGAAAAGAACGCTATGCTACAATGACGAATAAAAGAATATAATCAATAGAAGTCAGTGATCCCCCTATACTTAGGATCAAGTACCTAAATATATAAGATTGTACACAAGGGGAAAACTGAGGAGAAGGATATACAGAGTCTACTCCCCTATACTTAGGGTAAGATATCCCTAAGTATAGGAAATAAAACAGAGGTAAAAAGAATCAGAAGAATAATCATAAGTCTGACACCCCCCATACTTAGGGTAAAGTACACCCTAAGTATGGAATAATCATGAGATGGAGATGGGGTGTAAGATAGAAAGAATGTATGATAAGGACAGATGGATTTCTACAGCTGTGAACAATGTTGAGGTGCCTCTCAACAAGTGCTAGAGTTTACGCCCCTAGCTGGGCACAAAGGCTAGGATAATATTGTATCAAGGTTCATGACGGTATCCGTGAGGCATATACCGTACTGTCGTTGCAGTCTCGGTGGGAGAACAACAACGAACTCAACAGTGTAGATGATAACACACATATAAACAATCAGGCGGGTGTCTGCTATCGGGTGAAGATATGGGAGAATGAAATCGGGCTCCGATAGCACAAAATAAATCATCGGCTCAAGGTCTAAATGGAGTGGAATGGCAGAGCCGAAGAAATCGAATGTGGAGAAGGAAGGATCTGTTAGGGAATCCTCCACATTAAGTACTGTCTCGAATAGATAAAGAAGATCAAGATCAGGTGACTCACTAAAAAGGTTGATACCCGATGCATATAATGTAGACAAATCAGTGAAATCATCGAATACCTCAAAGATTGGGTCATCCTCGCGAGGGTCGTCGAGGAGAGAAACCTCAAACTCATGATCAGAAATATCAAAATAGTTGATCTTGTGATCCGACAGATTGGATGCACTCCCAGAAAGTGAAACCGAGTACACAAGGTCTGTGAAATCCTCCCGCAGATAACCCTCAGGGAGTAATGCCAAATCATCAAGAAATTGGGAATCTATGCTATCAAATATCAAGTCCTCCAAAATTGTATCGACCTCATCAAATGGGAGGACACAAGGCTTAAATATGAGACTATCAAGGTCTGTTAAAACAAAAATCAGTCCCTTATCAAGCTCTCTCTGCTGAGATGAATACGAATGTATCTGAGAAGATCTCCTGAAGAAAAGATACTGAATCAACTGAGCATGGACACTGGAATGACTCAAAGGATGATTGAGATGTGGGTTCCTCCTCTATTTCTTGGGATACTAAAAGATCTAGAATCCAAGAGTCATCGATGTGAAAGTGTGGGACCGGCTCAAAATCTGGCTGTAAATCCAATGGGTACTCGACCAATGTCCGGTTCTTGGAACCCATAGTGGCAGTCAACACATCCATCAAATGAGAAGTAGTAGCATCCATATCCTCTGCTTGGTGTGTGCTGTCAAAATCGGCATGATGTGTCACACACTCATCTAGTGTCATCTCTCCCTCGTGTGTTGTCCCGAATAAATCATCTTGCGAATATGGAATGTCTAAAAGTATATCCAAGATGGTCTCAACTAAATCTAAGTCGAGACAATGGTGTGAACCACCACACGAGGTAATGACATATGCAATCTGCTCTGCAGTCCTCCCCCTCATTGCGATGTGGATAAGGTCAGTCATCGAAAATCCATGATATGGAAATCACCTTAAAAGATCACGTAAGCTCAACCATGAATCTATCAATGGCGCCTGGGGGTCAACTGAAAAATTATGGATACAAGACCGCCTTATCTCCACTCTATGCTGGGGGTAAAATCTCTGCAAAAATAATGATCGTAAATCTCCCCACGTAGCAATCTTCCTTCCCAATTGTATGTGCCAATTCTTGGCTCTACTCTGAAGTGTACATGGGAAGGTAATTAGCATCATGTCCTCAGAAGTGATATCATAATATGATCGTGATCCACAAATTTCCTCAAACTCATCGATATGCA
This sequence comes from Ottelia alismoides, assembly GCA_037367405.1. Classification (NCBI taxonomy): domain Eukaryota; kingdom Viridiplantae; phylum Streptophyta; class Magnoliopsida; order Alismatales; family Hydrocharitaceae; genus Ottelia; species Ottelia alismoides. The sequence continues at coordinate 26,594 of JAZKJV010006493.1, forward strand.
AATACGGTTCCTCGTGCACTTCCCCTGAAAACTTCAGTAGTAGATCAATGAACTCTAAATCCAAAGTGAAGGGTCTCAAAGTAGAAGCGGACGATGCTTCTTGATTTGCGCACTCATCCATCATCCCAGGATAAAAGTCGTCTAACATTCGCAACTGCTCCATGTGATCGCCTATGGAATGCACTCTCATCTCAGTAAGGTAATTGCCTGGGTCTTGCATTTAGTCAATATGGTCTCCTCGAGCTTCACTCATCGCATGTCCCAAATGAGAGGGTGGGAATGAAGGGGGAAAAGATGGGATGTCGGTTGAAGTTCCGACCTCCCAAGAGAGTGGGCGGGAATGATGGGTATGAAATGTAGAAGCCACAAAATCCGGCTGGAATGGAATGTGACCCATCATGAAGAGAGGGAAGTGAAGGGTGGGAGGGTGGGATAGAAGAGACGGAAGGTAAGAAGAAAGACAGAAGGTGGCTGCTAATGATATCCGGAAGATGAACGTAATCGACTTACATCAAAGACATACAAACGCAATGCAAACCCCCAATTCACCAACTCTACGCAATGTGAAGACTGTTGGATTTGGTCTTTTATCTTTTCAATTTTAGAGTTTAATGATCAGACAAAAGTTGTACAAATACTTAGGAGGCTTAATGGGATTTGGGCACTACTCCTTAGCGCGTACGCGAGCAATTAAAAGTGCAAACAATGAGGGGATTGCTCTACCAAAACGGTAGTATGAATTAATTACATTTGATTTTAAGAGTCTAGTTCAATTAGCAGTCCCAATTTTTAATTTTTGATTTTTTTTTAATTTTTTTAGAAATTTTCAATAAAATGTCTAATGAGATTTCTGATTTCCTTTATTCATATATCCACAAAACAGAGGGGAGAAATGGAAAAGGCAATGCACGAGAAAATATGGATGCAAATGCTAGAGATAGACCAATACTCTACATGCAATATGATCTGCACAAAAAATTAAACTAATCTAAATGAATGCAATGCGAGAACCGTTCTAAACATAAACTTCTATTATCGTGAAGCACAGATTGATTTGTCTAAGTCCAAGTGGGTTCTATAGGAACAAATATTCTATTAGGAGCTTTGGACCTAATGCTACCTGGCTCAATCAAAAAGAAACCTATATCTAGTGGCTCAAGCACAAAAAATCCATGTGAAATAAATAAAAAATAAATAAAAATAAAAGCGAGAAAACAAAACACAAAAAAATGGTGAGGCCCCCCAAGTGCACCGGCACTTGGCGAAACATGCCTCAAAATGTCCAAGTCCAACAGCAGTTAAAAATCTAAATTATTACAATTATTCACAAAAATTCTCTAAATAAAATGACGGTCTTCTGCTCCTCTGCTCCTCTTCCTGTGTTGGTCCCTCCAAAGAGTCCAAGTCGTATCCATGGTGGTTCCTCGTAGAAAAAGAGAAATAAGAGATGGTCATATGGTAGTTATAATAAATAGAGATAAAAAATGAAACCAAAAAATGACTACAAAGCTATGCTCCCCGGCAACGACGCCATTCTGATGACACGGATTACGACAGGTTAAGATGTAAATAAATAATTATCACAATTGTTGTTGTTCTCAACCACTCGAATCGGTCAATGAAAAAAAAATTTTAACCACCCAATAAAAGATAAATCAATCAAAGCAAATGTAAGCGGTTTCGCTACTCTATTTACCTAGTATAGCGACCAGGGTCGAACATAAAGAGAACGATTTAAAAACTCAATAGTCAAATTTCTAAAATGCAATTTTTTAGTGGTTTTTGCTTTTTCAATTTTTTTTATTTTCAAATAAGCTCACAAGACAAAAAGGTATAAAAACACACACACCACACTCTTTTTGTATTTTTTAGATTATCAAAAAATGCTCAGAAAATTATGGAGAAAGTGTTTTTGTGTTTTATATATTATAAAATATTTTTGTTAATTTTTATATAAGGAAATTAGTTGTATACAAATATTATGTACATATAATACAATATACATATGTACAAATAAGGAAATATTTTTTATATATTTTTTAAATTTTTTATTTACATTTTTAAAGAAAAATAATATTTACAATTATGTACATTAAAAATAAATATGAATAATTATACAAATATGTAAGTGGTGGAACTTCACAATACACCCCAGAAAACCGACTTTTAATCATAACTCCAAAAATTATAAAACCACAGCCATTTGAAAGATAATTTAAATTAAAGTATAATGAAAGTGATTTTGATTTAATTTGAGCTCGTATGGAGCCGGAATTAGTGTTCAATTATCGCTTTGCTTTTTCTGAGTGTGATTATTTGTAATATGTACATTATTTTGCTTTACACTTATTTTTAATATTTACAACACAATTTTATTTACAACTTTTGTTTACCAAAAAACTAATTTGAAGTCAATTTATGTACAAATAAAATAGAACAAGTTTTATACAAATATATAGGGAGAAATATCTACAAATTATTTTTGGATTTTTGAATTGCATACCCTATCTCCCCCTACTTTATTCTTGATCGATCAGGTCAAGTCTTGACCTTCTCTCGGGGTTCGGGTCAGTCTGCATTTATTGCATAAACACATCCTTTTTTTCTTTCCTTTTTCTTTTCTTCGTTATTCTTTTATTTATGTACAAAAAGTGTTAAAAATGCATATTTAACAAATGCATGCAAAATGTTAAATTCATGCAATTAGAGGGTATTTACAGGTGTTTGACTGGGGAAATGGAGCTAAAATAAAAGAATAAAGGCGATGAATCGTGGATTCATCAAGCACGCTTGTTGGGATCGATAAGCACCGATTGAGAACCATTGGAAGCCTTAACCTCCGTCATTTCTAACCGTCTTCGTTTCTACACTTGAAATATCTATCGGATCAAGTTGAAGTATTGCATCGAGATTTAATCTCGAAGCACCTGAAGCCGAAAACCAAATCCTCATCGAAACACCGAACATGAAGGATAGAATAAACCGAACACCCGATTGTGATTAGATTGAAGTACCACATCGCAATCCATCATGGACCGAAGATTTGATCATCATCGGAATGGCACCGCAGTTAATCAGATCTAACCACCACTGCATTTCACCGCCGCGTTCCAGGCCTAATTTGTGGAAGAACTTAAGAAATAATAGCCGCTCGATCGACTTATCAATCTGACAAACCAACACCTTACCATGTGTCGTCTCCAAATCAATTGAACCATACTATTGCCCCACCGCTCAAACCTTGAGCGGTGCGCGTGATCAGTGCGTGCATGCCTCAATGACGTTTGGTGAACATTGCTAATAAGCCCCCTTATTTCAGTAAAATCTGATCAGGTCCTTTGCAGGTGTGTTCACGTGAATTCCACGTGACATTGGAGACATTACATCAAAGCACCCACAGAGTTTGGCTTTATTGCCAACATGTCCAAAGACATCAGATCTCACGTGAAGAGCACGTGCTCTACGGACATTTTACGCGGGAACTCCTTCCTAGTTCTGTTATTTTGTACTTATGCTCTTAATATTTCTTATTATTACGAATAGACCCCTCACTTTTCAGGAAGTTACATTCGTATCCCTACATTGTATATAACACTATACATTTATAATACATAATAAATAAAAATACCAACTATCAGAATATAATAAAAATGTATAAAAATACCTTATACTATACTATATACCATATTAAATAGTGTTTTGCAAAATAAAATATTTTCTATTTTTCATAAATCGTTTAAAAAATACCTAAAAATATAACAAAATTTTAAAATTCATAAAAAAATAAAAAAACCTGTAAAAATCTAACAAAAATTATCTGTAGTAAATTTTATTATATTTTACCCATAAAATCAAAAATAAAATAAAATTTGCATATTAAAACCAATAAAAAATACAAAATATTTAGAAACTTTCAAAAATCATAACTAATTCAAGAAAAACCATACGAAAATGAACAGCCTATTGTTTTAAAGATAATTTCACCTATATTCTAATTAAAATTAAAATAAAAATATTTTCTCCAATTTTCAATCTTAAAAATAAAAAATACTTCACATATTTTACTAAAATCCTTATTTTTAACATCAAAAAAATATTCCAAAAATAATAAAAATCTATAAAACCTTTTAAAACTCCATAAAAATAGAATAATAAATTGAAACATAAAAATAATAAAATAAAAATCAAATATAAATTATAAAACATCTTCTAAAAAATAACAAAAAATCATAAAATACTTAAAAATCACAGAAACAATATAAATCTTATTAAAAATCAAATAAAAATCCCAAAAAATATTTAAAAATAAAATAAAAATTAAGAAACTGTTTACCTTAGTTTGTTTATAGTTAATCCTAGTTTTCTAATAGTTTGCCTCCCTGAGTTCGACACTCATGTACTTAACACTATACATCTTGTTTAGGAGTATAAATAATAAAAATAAAAAGATTAATTAAAAATTAATCTTCTCTGATAAAATCCACCTGGTCGATTCAACGACAACAGTAGATCAAGTGGGTTTTTAAAATGGCGCCATTTCCAGGGAAGCAACGCTAGGGTTCTGTAGACTTAGGTTTAGGATTTCTTTTCGGCATCTACTTATTTTTCCTAACCTCACGACTTTTTGTTTCTGATTTGTGCAGTACAGTTTGAACAACGCGAGACAGAACCACAAAGCCGATTAGCTATAATTTTTTGTAATAAAAATATATTTTTTCATAAAAAGGGGCCTCATAAAGGCATCCCGACTTGTACCTCCCTCCCTTCTTCTCGGGGTCTGTTTCACCAAGTATCGTGCACTTGGAGGATAAGGGCACCCACCGCGGTTTTCTCACCTCGTGTTTCTCTCGACATTTTTTCGCGACCTTTTCGAGGATAGGTGCATGTTAGGATTTCTCAAATTTTCCCTTTTATGTGCAATCGTAGATAGATGCTTGCTTCGGTCGCATAACCTAGTTTCTTGTTAGGACAAAAACCAAAAATACAAAAACACGTTAGACGATTGCTTGAAAATACTCAAAAAAGTGATAATCGAAAATAAAACATGGACTGCTAATTTTATTTGATCATAAAATAAAGTGTAAGGACTCCATTTGAATTTGGGCGAGCAATCCCCCACAAATGAATTGCAGGTACTCTCCAGATTTGTGAGTGAGAGACGACCCACAAGGTAGAGCCAGAGTCTGGGTTTCTGGCGAAGTACTTCTTAGTTCATACTTTTAATCACTTAATCTTCAATAGGTACTCTCGGGTAACTAGAAATGGACTGAGTTTACTTAGCAGAGTGGGATGTTTAGAGGACACCGTAGTCGTACGGTCTTCAAGTAACACGGGTAGCCAGAAATGGTTCGTACGTATTCCCATACTGGCTGAGAATAGGTGCTTTCTTGTAAAAACTTGGGACAGTATTTGGGGAAGTTTCGGGCACCTAACAACTCACGCTAATCTATGAGAAGACTTGTATGCCAAATTACCCTCAAATTGAAAAGATAAACGATTGTACTTTTACAGTCATCACCGGGTTAAGTTGGTGAATTCAGGTTTGCTTTGTGTTTGACATGTGGTGTGAGTCCTTCATCTTTGAGATCTTGATCAACCAGTATCTATCAAGATGATGGGTAGGCGATCACTTCGGTCTACTCTGACCAATCCACTCTATCGCGCACCTACCCATTCATCCAGATCGGTTCAGGATGTCTCTTGTCCCAAATTAAAATCTATTCGAGTTATTACTTCTAGGTGTGAATCTAACCCTGGAAGCTCATCGTTGATTTCTACTCCTTCTCGTTCTCCCTAATCATCACCTCCAGTTCCAGAAAATTATCAGCAGTTACATGTTGACCTAGCCGAGCCTGATCTAGATTATTTCTCTTTTCAGAAGACATGGCTGGAAAGGGACCGCAGACCACCTCAGTTATCATAGATCAGACTGCGACTAACATCAGTCTACTTGCTTCCCTTGAGACTATGCAGAATCAGATTAAGAAGCAAGGTAGACTCATGAACGATGTCATATCCGAGCTGAGTCAGCTGAGAGCACATAGAGACCATCCAGATGCTGAGAATCAAGGAGCCGAGGAACCAGAGCTACTTGATGGAGAAGAGAAACCGTCACCGGGTCCGAACAGAACGATGCAACAACTCTACAACCTTGGAGATACTACAACCCATAGGTGGATCCGTCTCCCAGATATTCAGGGTAATTTAGAGCTTAGACCTTAGATGATCCAACTGCTGCCCAAGTTTCACGGGCTTTCTATTGAGGAGTCGCATCTGCACCTCCAGGACTTTGATCTTATCTGCAACACGGTGTACGATGCGCACGTCAATGGGGACATGCTAAAATTGATTGCTTTTCCTTTCTCCCTTGTAGATCGAGTAGCCTACTGGCTGAAACACTTAGGGAGATATGTTTCAACATGGGAGCAGCTACAAACCGCATATCTGGATAGATACTACCCACTTGGTCGCACGAATACTGCCAGAGCCATGATCAGTAACTTCACCATGATCGGGAACGAGCAGTTCCACGAGGCATGGGACCATTTTAAAGAGAATTGATCGGTGTCCCCATCATGAGATATCGAATCCAACTCTTGTACAGAGTTTCTTCAATGGGCTGACACCAGAGTTACAGGGACTGGTGAGTGCTTCTTGCGGTGGATCATATTTTCTCGATGCATGAGGATCGGGTCTGGGCCATTTATGAGAAAATGGTAGATAACTATACCACAATGTCCCAGACTCGGGTCTTTAACCAGACAAAGCTGCCTACATATCACCATCACTCCCGAGTGGCACAAATTGAAGGGAATCCATCTTCTGTTGTATCGATACTTATTGAATCCTCATCAGTTGATATGGGGATCATTTTTCAGAAGTTGGACCGCATGGAAATTATCAAGAAGAAGTGTCAGAATTTATACAAGCTCGATAAGATTGACAAGATTGAGAGATGCCTTAGTGGTCTGAAGACACAGATTATGTGCCTTCAAGAGATTCAAGTAGATTCCAAGAAATCTTCCAGATCATAGACTGACTCAGGAAGCCGAGACTGAGGTATACTTTCGAGGCCTTCAGTGAAACACATTTACCATGTACACTCTGAGCTGACCCATCAATGGCATACCCTTAACATCAGCAGATACAATCATTTGACATTCAGATGGTGGTGTATCAGAGTGATCATCCATTGGCATCTATGCCCCCAGTTTACTCTAAGATGCTTGGTCCATTGATCGAGGTCAATGGGATATGGTACAACCAGCCACAACAACCAGGAATCTTTCATGATCACCCTGGTTTCCGTTGGTCTACAAGAGGTGCCTCTTCCCAGCAAACTCAGCAGGCACCGATGAGGCAGACTAGATAACAACAACAACAACATTTTGGTCCTCACCATTACTAGCAACCTCAGTGGAGATAGAGCACATATCAGTCTCAGTATCAGTAGAATTATCCTCCACATCAACCAGCTCAGCAGCAAGCTCAATACCATAGAGGAGACTCATTCGATTCTCATGGGCCTTTCCATCGCCAACCTGATCACAGACCAACATGTCACTTTTATGCGAGAAATGGATGAGTTCAAAACTCGTGTCACTTATTTGGTTAAAGGGAAGTTCACCTTGCCTACTCGAATAGAGTTGAATCCGAACAGCCTGAAGTGAAAGTCAGAGCATGTATAATTGACCGAGCCCACAATCTAATCACAGGTATTTTCCAATGACTATCTTTACCGTGATGACACTGACTTCATTTCTCTTAGGAGCAGTAGGATGCCAGTAGGCGGAGACTCAATTGGGCTCAACGAGGATATACTTGAGGATACAAGCGAGTCTGTTGAGGACGTTGATGGCGGTGTTGAAGCTGCCTATCCCTTTGATGATGAAGATGGTGGTACTGAATCCACCAAAACTAAAGAGCAGCCAGAGCCGAACATCGATACAATTGTTTTACCTTTCTTTGTCTATAGTGATGATGAGAGAAAATAAAAAAAATTGTATAAAAGAGAAGAACACGATAAAGAAATAAAAAGACTGTTGATCAATCTCCGTCTTTCTTTGATAATTCACGAAGTGCAAGTCCCTGTTTTACAAAAACATTCCCTTCTTCTTCTTCTGATCCTCCCATTGTACAGACTAACCACGAGGATGTATAGATTCCTTTCCCCAAAGCACTCTTCTTAGGAAAAGGCGATAAAAAGGAAAATATCAAAAGATTCAAATGAATGATCTAACGAAAGAGATGATCGATAAGTTCACAATCCAACTCACTCTTTCGAAAGCCTTGGCACACATCCCTCTTCTGCAGAAAGGCTTAAAAGAGCGAACCACAGTCCGTAGAAAGAAGAGGCGGTGCAACCATTGTTCTGAGATCCATGTGTTGATCAAGGAAACCCGCCATGCAATTCAGAACCGTCTCACAGCAAAGAGATCAGATACGAGAGCGTTGTATGTCAGATGCGAGATACTCGATCAGACTTTTGATCGGACTCTATTAGATAGCAGATCTTCGATTAATCTTCTTCCTTCTTCCTTATTCGACAAGTTCGATTTTGGACCTCTTCGACCAAGCCAAATGGTCTTTCAGTTTACTGATAGATCGGTCAAGAGGCCTAAAGATTTAATCGAAGACATTATCGTCACCATTTAGGATTTGCAATTCCCCGTGGACTTTGTCGTGTTGGACATGGCGGTCTCTGAATGTGTGACCGATATCTCGATCATATTAAGATGGCCTTTTCTGTCGACAACAAAGGCTATTTCCGATTATGGTATTGGGAAGGTGTACTTTTAAGTCTAGGGCAAAAGTATACATATAAAGATTATCCAAAACCAACAATCCAGATCAGTTGAATCAGAGAGAGCATCTGATGATGAACCTGACAGACATCAGTATTGTGATTTTATACAAACAGATGACGAGGTCGTATGGGCCGAACCTAGTACCCAATCATTCATCACACTTTCAGTAGAAGCCGAGATTTAAATATCAAATGATCGGAGATTGGAGAACACAATCCTGGAACCGAATAGTGAAAATCTTGATGGAGATGATTCTGAGACTTTTTCAGATCATTCAGATATTCTCTATCCCTCCGAGTTAGAAGTGAACAATCAGAGTTGTCAGTTACCCTTAGATCATTCAGATTCTGAAGATGCTAATTGGCAGTGTTTCGCTCAATTCCTATCACTTCAGAATCCATTTACATATCCTACAACCAGCCTGGAGACCGAATTAGAGCAGAATATCCAGCAATCTCTAGATCTTTCTGTGTTAGAGCAGCTCGAGCTTACGCAGATAGACCTAGTTGCCTATACCCAGGCCCTAGTCAAACTATCTCTTCCTGTTCCTTCTCCCCTTGAGTTCAAACCGTTACCTCAAAGCATGAAATACCGATTCCTTGTTGAGAGCCCAAAATATTTCCGATCATCATCGCTTCTGATCTGGCCGATGAATAAGAATCCCGCCTGATGGAGATTCTTGAAAAGAATCGCAAGGCGATCGGGTGGTCAGTAGCTGACCTCCATGAGATGTCTGGCTTTGTGCTCCCGCCACATTTTTCTCGAGGATGACACCAAAACATGTCATGAGTTTTAGCACAAGCTGAACCCGAATCTTCAAGAGGTGGTTATGAAGGCAATATCCAAGTGGTCGAGAGCCGATTTTATCTATCTCATCTCCGACTCTAAATGGGTTAGTCCGTTACATGTGGTACCCAAGAAGACGGTATCACTACAGTAATAAATGAGGACAGAGAGGAGATCGCTACCCAAGTACCGACTTCTTGGCACGTCTTTGTGGACTACGGACGTTTGAATCGGATGATCAAGAAGGATCACTTCCCATTACCGTTCATTGATCAGATCATCAAACGGTTAGACGAGATGAGCCATTATTGCTTTCTCAATGGGTACTCGGGATATAACCAAGTGGCCATTGCTTCTGAAGATCAATAAAAGACAACATTTACCTATTCGTTCAGAACATATGCTTTCAAACAGATGCCCTTTGGATTGTGTAATGCTCCAGCTACATTCCAGAGGTACATGATTTCTATTTTTGCAGACACGGTGGGAGATATCTTGGAGGTCTTCATGGATGATTTTTTGGTCTATGGCGATGATTTTGATTCCTGCCTTTCTAGCCTAAATCACGTGCTTCAAAGGTGGACGGAGGTTAACCTCGTTCTTTCTTGGGAGAAGACTCACTTTATGATGACTTAGGGGACGGTCCTTGATCACATCATCTCCAACAAGGGCATGAAGGTGAACCCGACCAAGGTGGATATCATAAAGAAACTCAATCCACAGTCTAATCTAAAGCAGTTACGCTCTTTCCTCGGGCATGTCAGTTTCTACCAACGATTCATACGAGACTTCAATAAAATTGCCCGAACGTTATCTGACCTTCTCGTGAAAGACACCGAGTTTATCATAGATGATAAGTGTCTTTCGGCTTTTCAAAATCTCAAGAACATGGGTGTAGAGGCTCATGTCCTTCAGCCACCCGATTGGTCTCTCCCGTTCGAGATCATAGCGGACGCCACCAATTTTGTCGTTGGGGATGTGTTGGGATAGAGGATGGTCAACCTTCCATTTGCCATACACAACGCTATCAAGACTTTGGATTCCGCCCAGCAGAATTACACGGTTACAGAGAAGGAGATGCTAGCCGTAGTATTTGTCTTAGATAAATTTAGGTCCCACATCTTAGGATCCATGGTGACCATCTTTACTGACCATACTGCCATAAAGTATTTAATGGATAAGAAGGATTCAAAGCTGCGTCTGACCAGATAGATCCTTCTACTCCAGGAGTTCGATATTATGATAAAGGATAAGCCTGGAGTTAAGAATGTGGTGGCAAATCACCTCTCCTGGTTAGAATCACCTGAGACTTCTGAGTTTGATGCGCCAATCACCGAGACCTTCCTCGACGAGGCGATTCTTGCTGTCGCCTCGATGCCATGGTATGCTGACATTTGAACTTTCTTGTTGCTAAGAAAGTCCCCCAAGGGTGGTCCAGACAGATACTTGAGACTGTCCCCGTGAAAGCCAAGTCTTACCATTGGGAGGATCTGATCCTTTATCATGAAGGAGTGGATTACGTCTGACGTCGGTGTATTCCTTAGGAGGAATACCAGAGTATCCTCATGTATTACCATAGATTAGAAGCTGGAGGACATCATTCAAAGAAGACGACAGCACAGAAGGTGCTCCAATCCAGCCTTTGATGGTCTACACTCATTGTGGATGCCCATGCATTTGTAAATAGATGTACTGACTGTCAGAGAATGGGTACTTGTGGACATAGAGACATGATGCCAATGCAGTATATTCACTTCTGTGAAGTGTTTGATGCATGTGGTATCAACTTTATGGACACATTCCTGAAAAGTTAGGGGTTCGAGTATATTCTTCTAGCTGTGGATTATGTGAGTCGTTGGGTAGAGGTTATTCCTGCCCTAGCCGCTGATGCGAACAAAGTTTGTAAGTTCCTGAGAAAGCATATTATTATGTGGTTCAGGATCCCTCGATTTTTGATATCAAACTGAGGCAGTCACTTCATCAACAACAAGGTAAGATCACTTGCTAATGAGTTTGTCATAGATCATCGGGTTGCTACTCCGTATCATCCTCAGACGAATGATCTAGCTGAGGTCTCGAATAGGGAGATCAAGACAATCTTGCAAAATGTTGTTCGCCCAGACCGAAAGGATTGGTTGCAGCTTTTGGACTCGATTCTTTGGGCCTATAGAACATCCTTCAAAACTCCATTGGGTACATCTCCCTTTCGGCTTGTTTATGGAAAGCCATGCCACATACCTGTTGAGATCAAGCATATATCCTTGTAGGTAGTGAAAGAAGTGATCTTTGGCTTGGATGATGTGGGAGATCAAAGGCAGATTGAACTGGAAGCCCTGGAAGAATTGAGAGATGAAGCCTTCACGAGTATCCTTCATTACAAGGAGCGGATGAAAGAGTGGCATGATTCTCACATCTACCACAAGCAGTTTGAGCCAAATCAGAAAGTATGGCTTGATGCAAGATTAAAGCTATTTCAAGGGAAACTTCAGAGCAAATGTAAAGGCCCATATCTTGTGCGAAAGATGTACGACAACGGTAGCATCGAAATATCTGAGTTATCGTCTGATTCCACCTTTCTGGTCAATGATCAGTGGTTGAAACCTTTTCTCGATCATGGACCACCTACCATTGAAGTTGTCCCCATCAATTTTGTATGAGATGATCTCTTCACTCTCACACTCCGCATCTCATACTTGATTTTCCATATCACCTTGTATATAACTTTTGATTTTCTTTCTTTCTTCCTTCTGTTTGTCTTACACCTTTAGAAGATTCATCTAGAATTTTGCTATACCTAGGATGTGCTTTACCCTAAGTATAGGGAGTGTAGACACCGTTGTTGCTCAAAATGTTGTAAATTTTTTTGATAAAATCCTTTAAAAAATTATAAATAAAATCCTTGTATAAAGTTATATACAAAAGCCATATAATCTTGTATATAATAATGTGTATAAAATTCTTTGTAAAATATACAAAAACTTGTGTAAAATTTGTGTAAATTGAATTAATCCACTAATTCTTTCAAAAAGACCCTAAAAATTGAAAAATTTTAAAATTCAATAAAAATATGCAAAAGTCTTTAAAATTCACTTAAAAAGTTTAATCCGAAAAATGTACCTCATAAACAATTGTTGCATTCATTCGCATTTTTCAGAACAAGTTTGATTCTTGAACCGAATGGATCTGCGTCCGAGAGATGGAGCTTGGTTTAGGCCTTAATCCACTTAATTCTAAAGGGACTTTATTATGAACTGGAATTGAGACTCTTCAGATCTTTTATACTTAATTCTTTGGGTTCCATGAGACCATATTTGGAATTCAACTTGAAAGTGCCTAAGTAGGACACCTAGTGTCATCCGTTTAACTCTTCTCCATTTGAACCAATTTTGAACTCATGCACTCTACACTTAGCTCGACTTGCATGGGGTTGTGAAGGGCAATCCATTTTGGTGATGTGTTTCCATCCTTGTCTAGTGGTGCTGACGTCTAAAGATGGGAGAGATTGAGGTTGAAATAAAGGTTCGGATGAGGGAAGGATCTGCTAGCACAATTTTTCTAAGATCCCAAAAAATGGAAGTAATGAAAAGATGCTATATCCGTCGGGTCATAAAAGACCTATGTAGTGCACCAATCATCTTTACCAAAAAGAAGTCGAATACACCAAATACCAAATATGACCATAATGATCCGAGCTTCACAAAAGCATGCATGTCTTAGTGGAGACTTGGCTAAATTGGCCAGACTTCACATGAGATGTGATTACACTGATCACACTCCAGTTCTTTTCTCATTCTTCTATCTTCTTCCTATACTCGATTGTGGACACAACACGATCTAGCCTTAGAAGGAAATACCCCTCCTCAAGGATCGAGTAGCTAGATGAGGGCCAAATGGGATTGTATTACTGGGATAGGTGGTTTCCTCGTTTCTCTAGAGCAGGAAGATCTAAAATCTTTCACACACAGTACATATTGCTTTCAAAGCTGAAAAGTTTGTGTGATGAATAGGTGGATCTGAGCTGGCTGTTGAGGTGAACTTGGATAAGGATTTGTGGAACTTGAGGGCTGTCGAGGCTTAAATCCTAATTCTAATAGAGCCCCGACACACTATTAATCCAAAGGTATGAATTCAAGCTCTAGATTTTGGGTTAAGTGAGATTCGGTTTAAAGAAAAAGGCATGTTCTAAGTTCTTTTATTTTCTTTTATTTTCTTTTTGCTTAACACTTATTTCTAGAATAAGTGTTTGCTAAGGGACTAGTAAAGGTAAAGTATAGGGGAATGATGAATCTGTGATTCATCTACTTTATTCATTCATTTTGGCTAAAATCCTTGGTAAAATAAATGTAACTAATCACTAATTCCAACTAATTATCATTCTAACCACAAATATTAATATTATATATTTAACACTTATTTTACCCAAAATAAAAGAATAAAAATAAAAAGGAAAATAAAATAAAAGAAGGCTACAAATATGTAATATATACATACTGATCCTAACCCCAAGACTAGGTAAATATTGACTTGGTCGACAAAATAAATAAGTAGGAGTAGATAATGATCAAAATATCAAGAAAATCAAGACCAAAAATATAATTTATCCATTTCCCACAATGTAAATATTTCACCTATTTTATTTATCTCTTATATCATCTCAAACCAAAGCACTTCTTTCATAAAAGTTGTTCACAAAAATATATATTATTTTACAAAAATATCAGAAAAAAATTCGTCACACGAATAAAATATCACAATGAACCGTAAAAAGACAAAAGCTGACTTCCAAGGTTCATAACTATTTATAGGAAACTCCAAAAGGACCAAACTCACTTTTAAACTTCATTTTATACTCAATACTATTTATTAAAAATATCAAAAAATATTAGAATGAAAATGACGAGTTTTGGCTTTTGGGACCCATTGTATATATGTACTATATGTAGAAACTTCCTAGATTTTTAATTAATTAACTGTAAATCCGATTAACTTATTTTTTTCTAAAAATCTTCTATATATATAAATATATAAATATAACTAAGTCAAATAACAATAAAAGCCGAAGCCACAAAACCGTTACCTAAATTTTCCGGACCTCATAACTCGGCCTTACGGACTCTAAATTGGGCAAACTCAATCTTAAAATTCATATTATTTAATTATCTAGAAAATGATACTGATTTCGCTAAAATCAGAATTAGTATGAAAAATGTAAGCTTCAGGACCATATTGGTATATTGTACAATGTACCGTAATTTATTATTATTTAATATATATTATATTTATACTTTATTAATATTTTATTAAATTGCATGAATTTATTTATTTATTTATTTACTTATTAATTTATTTATTTATTATTTAGTTACCAATTATTATTTCATTATTCATTAAGTTATTTAATTAATTCATTAATTATATTTATTTTATTTAATTATAAAATAAATCCCTTAATTATTTCTTAATTTAATTAATTTGTTAAATTATTTAATTATATAATTTATTTAATTTTACTTAATTTTATTTATTTTTTAATCCTTTTTTCTCTCTGTCTTTTCCTCTTCTTCTCCGACCTTTTTCTCATTCCTCATGCGAGTCGCTGCCTCCTTCTTCCTCTCCTCACACACTCGGGCTGCCAACCTCCCGCGCTCGGTCGATCGTTCACCTACCACTCGCGGCACCGGACTCGCCGTCGGTGACCGCACCACCTTGCTTGACCCCCAAGCTTCTTCTCCTATAAATAGGTCCAACCCCCTACGTGCCGGCGATATCCTCCATTAACATCTCTTCTTCCAGAGCTCTGAAGTCGCGAGAGGTTGTGAGAGTGACAGGCTCCGACCTCAAGCATTCGTCGAGTAAGCGAGAAAGAGATCACGGCGTGATCTATTCGCTGGAGCGTGCACCGCCGTGCACCTCCACGATCAGCCTTCATTTTGCCACACGTAGAGGTAACTACCATCGAGCCTCCTCTGAGGTTCGAACTACCGACAACCGCATCCACATCGCCCGTTCTTTGTCTCCAGGTTAGAACTTCTTCTTCTTCTTCTGTTCTCTCTGTTTTCCTCGACTCTATCTCTCCCTTCTTCTTAAATCTCATATACACTTTAATCATTTCCTCACTCTGACCGATTCGCTTCTCCATTTTTTTTTAAAAACTGATCACTCCAGATCTTCATGGATCTGAGTGCGGATCCTCATCCCCCTCCAACCGAGGATGCCCCTCCATATTCATCCCTTTCTAATTTTTGCTCGAGGAATCCTCGAGCATAGCTTTGATTGCAGTTTCTGGATCATCAGGAAGCACGCCAACGTCAGGATCGTCATCTTCTTGATCAGACTTGTGTAGCATCGGGATTTCAA
Source organism: Ottelia alismoides (assembly GCA_037367405.1). Classification (NCBI taxonomy): domain Eukaryota; kingdom Viridiplantae; phylum Streptophyta; class Magnoliopsida; order Alismatales; family Hydrocharitaceae; genus Ottelia; species Ottelia alismoides. Next base: position 42,544 of record JAZKJV010006493.1, read on the forward strand.
TGTCGAGCATTATCTTTCGACGGATCTGAAGTTGAAGCACGCTCGTTGGGATCGATAAGCATCGATTGAGAACCACGATTGGAAGCCTTAACCTCTGCCATCTCTAACCGTCATCTTTTCTACACCTGGAATATGTGTCAGATCAAGCTGAACTATTGCATCGAGATTTAATCTCGAAGCAGCCTCCTGAAGCCGGAAACTGAATCCTCATCGAAACACCGGACACGAAGGATAGAATAAACCGAATACCCGATTGTGATTAGATCGAAGTACCACATCGTAGTCCATCATTGGCCGAAGATTTAATCATCATTAGAACGATACCGCAGTTAATCAGATCTAACCACCACTGCATTTCATCACCGTGTTCCAGGCCTAATTTGTGGAAGAACTTAAGAAATAATAGCCGCTCGATCATCTTATCAATCTGACGGACCAACATCGTACCACGTGTCGGCTCCAAATCAATCGAACCGCACTACTGCCCCACCGCTCAAACCTTGAGCGGTGTGTGTGATCAGTGCATGCACAACTCAATGACGTTTGGTGAACATTGCTAATAAGCCCACCTTATTTCAGTAAAATCTGATCAGGTCCTTTGCAGGCGTATTCACGTGAATTCCACGTGACATTGGAGACATTACATCAAAGCACCCACAGGGTTTGGCTTTATTGCATACAAGTCCAAGGACAGCAGATCTCATGTGAAGAGCACGTGCTCTGCGGGCATTTTACGCAGGAACTCCTCCACAGTTCTGTTATTTTATACTTACGCCCTTAATATCTCCTATTATTATGAATAGACCCCTCACATTTCAGGAAATTACATTCGTACCCCTATATTGTATATAACACTATACATTTATAATACATAATAAATAAAAATATCAACTATCAAAATATAATAAAAATGCATAAAAATGCCTTATATTATATTACATACCATATTAAATAGTATTTTGCAAAATAAAAATATTATCTATTTTTCATAAATCATTTTAAAAATACCTAAAAATATACCAAAGATTAAAATTCATAAAAAAAATAAAAAAACACCTATAAAAATCTAGCAACAATTACGTGAGGTATATTTTACTATATTTTACACATAAAATCAAAAATAAAATAAAAAATACATATTAAAACCAATAAAAAATACAAAATACATAAAAATTTGCAAAAATCATAACTAATTCAAGAAGAATCCTAAAAAAACGCACACCTATCATTTTAAAAATAATCCACCTACATTCTAATAAAAATAAAAAAATATTTTCGTCCAGTTTTCAATCTTAAAAATCAAAATTACTTCAGAGATTTCAATAACAACCATATTTTCAACATCAAAAAAATATTCCAGAACTCATAAAAATCCATAAAACCTTCTAAAACTCCATAAAAATAGAAAAGCAAATTAAAACATAAAAATAATAAAAAATCAAATAAAAATTACAAAACATCTTCTAAAAAAATAACAAAAAAACATAAAATACTTAAAAATCACAGAAACAATATAAATTTTATTAAAAATCAAATAAAAATCCAGAAAAATCTTTAAAAAAATAAAATAAAAATTAGGAAACTGTTTACCTTAATTTATCTATAGTTTAACCCTAGTTTTCCAATACTTTGCCTCCCTGAGTTCAACACTCCCATACTTGACACTATACATCTTGTTTAGGAGTATAAATAATAAAAATAAAAATATTAATTAAAAATTAATCTTTTCGGTTAAAATCCACTTGGTCGATTCATCAACCTTGTTCTTCGTTTAGAACAGTAGATTATGTGTGTTTTTCACTCCACTACTTATAAACCACTCACATTTTGATATACTAGACATTGGACTATGTTTGGGATGCTACAATATCCCTAACTCTACAATATCCACATCTTATACAAGCAACATCCTCACTAAGCAGTGACTCATCACTTATTCCCAATAGCAATGGAGGTTGCACGCTCTTGGATAGCCCTTAACGTCTATCTCTTTGATAAGAATGGCTTCACCTCTTGGGCAACCTTTTCCAATATTAGAGGGAACCTGCTATGATACAATTTTTAATGTCCAAGGCTCATCCTTAGACAATATCGGGGATTAATTACCCAAACAACTTGATGGTATTGACCCCAGCTAGGTCCCTTAACCACATTCCAAAATGCTCAAGTCCAAGTTGTTTATTAGCATACCCATTACTTAATATATTCCCATACTTTGAGAATAATAGATATTAGATCATGTTTAGGTTGTCGCAATCATTCCCTCTTATATCTGCAATGTCCTCATTGTGTAATGGCCCATCACTTATTCTCAATAATAATGGTTCTTTCACAATCTTAGGTAGCCCTTTCCTCGTATCTCTTCAGTAAGGGTGTCTCCATCTCTTGGGTAGTATTCTCTACTATTAGAGGGTACCTGCTCTGCTAACATTTGTAACACCATAAATCCTAGACCCAAGCCATTACAATGGAATACTGGTCAGACAACTTTTGGGCTTGGGCTCGACTAGGCCCAATTGCCACTTAGCCAAAATCCTTGAAAGTTATTTACTAGTAGTCCCCACTGCTTATAACCCACTCTCATACTTTAGTATTACTAGGTGTGGGACCATGTTTGGGGTGCTATAATTTTCAACAATGTTAAAAAGAAAAAGGAAATGTGTAAAAAATATCTATATTTTTCTTTTGACATCAAACCCTAATTCAATATATATTCTTAGTTATGAGTTTTTTTGGGCCAGATACATGTATAAAATACACGTATGTGACTATTTTTATTTTTAATCTGATTCTTTGTATTTTGCATTATTAGGCATACTTATATAATTTTATTTTATTTTATTGAATGCTTTTATCTCTTACAAAAAATAAGAGAGGTTCTTTTATAGGTGTTGAGAAGAGAGACAAATGAGACGTTTATTGCATAGAGTTAGGGTCTCTTATATAGAGAGAAAACCCTAGAGAGTACAAGTGTTACGAAACCCGAAGGGTCAAAGGAGGTTACCGAACTTGAAGGGTTACAAAGGGTTACGGAACCCGAAGGGTCATGGGGGTTTACAGAACCCAAAGGGTCACATGCATAAATGTAAATATAATAACTCTAACACTCCCCCTCAAGCTGGAGCTGAGAAAGCTGTAGCTTGTAACAAAAAAAAGTATACACCACATATTCACACGATGCATCATAACAACATATGTCCGTTGCTGGTAAAAGACCTCACTCGAGGACGGGTCTGCAACTTACATGTCACCGGAACGTATCTCTGCCATGCATGTAGAGTTGTTGTGATATCAGGTCACCAGAACGTATCTCTGTCGTACCTACAGGTCACCGGAACATATCTCTGTCGTGCCTGGAGAAGAATCATTGTAGAAGAATTCCAACGCGGAGTAGTAATCAGGTTGTGAAATAAGAAGTATACATCCTGACGAAGAAGTCAATGCTTGATGAAGACGGATCTGAGTAGTAGTCTGGAGTGTCGGTCTATCAATCGTGGTAGGGCAACATACATCTTGAAGAATCATCTCTAACTCCCCCTTTCTCCCATACTTGATAGAATAAAGAGTATGGAACATCAAGTTGGGAGAAACAAAAAGTTGGAAGAAATAAGTCGTGGTAAAGCATGGTTGTTGGAGTGGGGGTTCCAAGCGATTTTAGCGATGCAGGAGGTGTGGCTGGAGCTGCTGGAGCCTCGGGCGGCCCTTTAGGTGCCGCTGGAGGTAGTAAGAATATGGAGTTAGTGTTATATACATGTGTTATATAAGGAATTTTAAGATAAAATAAATGAATCACAGATTCATCATCCCCCTATGCTTTACCATTGCTAGTCCTTTAGCAAACACTTATTAGAAAGAATAAGTGAAGAAAAAGAAAAAGAAAAAGAAAGAGAAATAAAGAAATTAGGACAATATTGAGTATTAAACTTTTCTTCATAAAATTGTAGTTTGGAGCTCTGTTAGACCTTTGAATTATTAGTGTGTCGGAACCTTAATGGGAGATGGATTGAAAACCTAACACCCTCTAAGTTCCACAGGACTCCTATTCAGGTCACCTCAACAGTCAGGTCAGAACAAGTCTACATGCACAAATTCTTGTGACTATGAATCTTTACTTGTACGGTGTAAGTGAGATATAGCTCCCCATCCTAAAAGTAGAAAAGAAACAACCTCCCTCAACAAGGTAACTCTAGTTTCCCAGTCTTGCAACTCTTTCCTCGAGGAGCGGAGATATTCCCTTCTAAGTTCAAGTACAACCAGCTCAAGAAGAGGTGATGGAGAAAAGAATGGACGGTAACCAATGTGGCTACCTATCCTTGGATGCATGACCAATGTAGCCAAGTCATCCGTTGCAAGCTTACAAAAATTTATCTTTGAAGCTCTTGTTGTAATATTTTTTATCCTTGTATATACACTCCGGTAGGCATTTTACTTTTCAATTAGGCCTATCCACTTTTGGAGATTCAACATTTTTTTCTTACTTTTATTTTGAAAGCATATACAAGGTGCAACATGTACATAAGGAGTTTTTCCTCTTGAGCCAGTAGACTATCCCTCTTTTGAAGTATTATTGCAACCCCACATCATCCTGTCTTTAGACCTCAACATCGCTAGACCAGGTTGAGACGCACTTCCTTCCCTAGAGAAAGATGAGAGGTTCCGCCTAGATGTACTACCCTTGTATGCTACCTCAAGCCAAAAGATTCTGCCTCCTCACTACCTCATCCATGAAGAGCTACGTGTAAAGTGCTTGTCCAAGATAAGCCACAGTCTGAAAGAATCATGTGTGTTGTTAAATATTCTACTTAGACTAATCAAGATAACATGTGAACATAGTCTTATGGACTCAAAGAATTAAGTCAGTGGGATCTGAAAAGTCTTAACTCCATTTCTTATAAGGTTCCTCTGAAATTAAGTGGATTAAGGCCCAACTAAGCTCCATTCTTCAATTTTATTCCAGATATAGTTTAAATGTCACTATTATCCTGAAAAATGCACATGCAAATGCAAGAAAATATGTACAATGCAAAGAAAGCAATTTTTTTTGAAAAAAATGATGCACAAGTGAAAAGAACATTTTTTTAAACAATTTTCTAAATTTGAACTTTTTTATGAATTTTTCGGAGAAAAATGCAGATGTAAAAGAAAGGTTTTTTTATTTATGCAAATTTTATAGATTTTTGTTTTTGTAGTTTTTTTAAAAGGAAAATGATTAGTAAAATATATACAAGTATATACAAGATTTTTTTTGCTTTTGTTTTTTTGTTTGTTTTTTGTTTGTTTTGTTTTTGTTTTTGTTTTGTTGTTATTTTATTTTATTTTTATTTTTTTGTTATTTTTTTTGTTTATTTTTTGTTTTTGGTTTTTTTACACACGGGGATTTTTCAAAATTATATACATATCCTCCAAAATAATTATCTTAAAAAGTACGAGTTATGTCTAAAGTATATATACAATATATACGATACCCCCTATACTTAGCTCGAACTATGTCCTCATAGTGATCAGAGAGCGACAAAGGAAGACATAACTCGTGCTAAGTATAGAAAAGTGAAAAGACTCCTATGCTACAATGACTCAAAGAAAAGATAAAAAGAAGAGAAGTTGGTGATCCCCCCTATACTTAGGATCAAGTAATCCTAAATATAGTAGAGTGTACAAAAGGGGAGAACCAATAAAGAGAATGTACATACTCAAAAATAAAAAGATGATATGAACAACATCACCCCCTATACTTAGGGTAGAGTATCACTAAGTATAGGCAACAACAAGAGTGATGGACAAGACGAATATCAACAACACAAATCATTCACCCCCCATACTTAGGATAAATCACATCCTAAGTATAGCATATACACACACACACGGAAAAGGGGTGAATGATAAAACGGAAGAAGAAAGAGTGAAACAAAAGGATATACAAGAGGAGTGGATGCTCATGTATCAGACGCAGAAGATGGAATCAAAAGATCATCGTCTGATACCACAGATACCGAATCAATGACGGACATGAATGTATCTTGACCTAGATATGGCTTCAGCAATTGTCCGTTCACAACAAATGGTTGTGCGTCAGATGACAACCCAGATATGACAATACTCCCATTGTCACGCACATCTCTCATGATGAACGGTCCTGACCACTTGCTTTTCAATTTTCCTGGAAACAACTTTAACTTTGCATCAAATAACTAAACTTTCTGATTAGGTGAGAAAGTCTTCCTTCAAATGTGTTTATCATGCGAGCGCTTGACTTTCTCCTTATACATGAGTGAGTTATCATATGCAAAGTCTCGTAATTCTAGTAATTTATTCAAATCCAACTTCATGTTCTTTCCTGCCTTCTCATAATCTAGATTGCATACACGGAGTGCCCATAAAGATTTGTGAATTAATTCCACTAGCAGGTGGCAAGGCTTTCCATACACTAATATGTAGGGAGACATACCCACAGGAGACTTCTGCGTCGTCCGATAAGCCCATAGAACCGAATCAAGTATCTGAGACCAGTTCTTCCTATCTAGACGTACAAGTTTTTGCAATATCATCTTGATCTCCCTATTTGAAATCTCTACCAAGCCATTAGTCTGAGGATGGTAAGGAGACGTAACTCTGTGCTCAATGGCGTACTCCTTCACAAGCTTCTTTACTTATCTATTAATGAAATGGCTTCCCCCATCTAAAATCAGTATTTTAGGAATATCGAACCACGCAATAATATGGTCCTTGAGAAAGGAACACAACGTACGACTATCTGCAGCTCGGGTAGGGATAGCCTCTACCCATTGAGTAACATAGTCCACGGTGAGCAGGATGTACTGAAATCCCTGACTGATAGGAAACGGGCCCATGAAGTCTATTCCCCAAGCATCAAAAACATCAGAAATATGTATATATCTTAGGGGCATGGTATCTTTGGAACCAACAGTTCATCCCATTTTCTGACAGTCAGTACAACCTCGAACATACTCTGTAGCATCCTTAAACAATGTGGGCCACCATAGGGCACTATCTAAAACCTTTGTTGTCGTGCGTTTCCTCGAATGTTTCCCACCCGATTCTAGTTTGTGACAGTGCTCACGTGCACTGGTGTGTTCCTCCTGAGGAATGCACCTTCTCCAGATACAATCCACACCCTCACGAAAGAGGTACGGATCTTCCCACTGGTAATAATGAATTTCTGACAGACTTCTGTCTACCTTGTGCTTCGGCCAATCTTGTGGAACTTTCTTGGAGACAAGATAGTTCACAATATCAGCATAACATGGGAGTGAGTCCACAGATAAAATGGCCTCATCTGGAAAGGTTTGAAAATAGGAATCATGTTCTGCTCAGAGCTCTCTGCATTTGTGATACGAGAAAGGTGATCTGCCACAACATTTTTCACTCCCGGTTTATCTCGAATCTCTAAATCAAATTCTTGGAGAAGAAGGATCCATCTGATAAGGCATGGTTTGGCATCCTTCTTTGCCTGCAAGTATCGTATGGCAGTGCGATCTATGTACACAATAATGTGTCAACCAATGAGGTAAGATCTGAACTTTTCTAGCCTAAACACAACTGCTAACATCTCTTTCTCTGTAACTGTATAATTTCGTTGTGCTTTATCCAGAGTCTTGCTAGCATAATTTATAGCAAATGGTATCCCATCCCTTCTTCTATCCTAAAACAGCTCCAACTGCGAAATCTGAGGCATCCGTCATGATCTCGAAAGGAAGAGACCAATCAGGTTGTTGTAAGACAGGAGCACTAGTAACCATCTCTTTCATCTGATTGAATGCAAGGAGGACTTTCTCATCGACAACAAAATCAGTCTCCTTACACAGAAGCTCAGTCAAAGGTCTGGCGATTTTGCTGAAGTCCTTTATGAATCGCCTATAGAATCATACATGTCCCAAAAATGATCTCAACTGCTTCAAATTCCGTGGTGGCTCTAACTTGGAAATCACATCAATCTTAGCCGGGTCAACCTTCATACCATGTTTGGAAATGACATGGCCCAATAAAATCCCATTAATCACCATAAAGTGACTCTTCTCCCACGAGAGCACTAGGTTTACCTCACAGTAACGTTGAAGAACTCGGTCTAAATGAGCAAGACATGTGTCAAAACTATCCCTGTAGATCGAGAAATCATCCATGAAGACTTCAAGAAAATTACCCACTATGTCGGCAAAAATGGCCAACATACACCTTTGAAATGTAGCGGGGGCGTTACACAATCCAAAGGGCATCCGTCTAAAGGCGTAGGTGCCAAACGGACAAGTGAAAGTAGTTTTCTCCTGATCTTCAGGAGCAATAGCAAGTTGATTGTATACCGAGTACCCATCCAAGAAGCAGAAGAACTCTTTCCCTGCCAACCTCTCAATAATCTGATCAATAAAGGGCAGTGGAAAGTGATCCTTCTTGGTAGCTGAGTTCAGGCGTCGATAATCTACACAGACGTGCCATGAAGTAGGTACCCGGGTCAGAATCTCCTCACCACGATCATTCTTTACGATCGTAATCCCGAATTTCTTCAGGACCACATGTAAAGGGCTGATCTACTTGGAATCCGAAATGGGGTATATAAAGCCAACATCACATCATTTTCGGATCTCCTTCATGACAACTTCCCTTAGATTTGGATTTAGACGGTGTTGACGTTCACGGGAGGGTTTACAGTCATCCTCTAGGTAGATATGATGCGAGCACAACACTGGATTAATCCCACGGAGATCCGAGATATTCCATCCTATGGCCTTGCGATTTCTCTCAAGAACCTCTAACACACGATATTCTTGTTCAGCGGTCAACTGCGAGCTGAGGATGACCGGAAACATTTGGAGGGACCCGCAAGGAAGGATATTTCAACATTGATGGTAAAACCTTGAGCTCAGGTGGGGTCTGAATCGGCTCTGCAATAATCTCTGCTACTGTACTGGTAGACGATATGTGATCTATACTCTGTAGACTATCCACCTTGTCTACTAACGGCTCTGCAAATAGAATATCTGATAGATCTATAATGAATGATCTCTGCTCAGAAAGGAAGGGCTCACCAGGATGTTCAATATTCTTATCAATTAACGGCTCAGATATCTCACCAATAATCTCAAAAAGATGTCTCTCATATGTGAATAAATCAAGAAATTCAATGAATGGCTCAGATATCTGGATCTCAGAAATCAGCTCAAATTGCTCATAGGCAACCATCTCAATTGGACCACCAAGGGAACTCATGTCGATTGTGCTTTCCATAGAGTCCTTTTGTGAAAGGAACTCCTGGGTATCTATAAAATCACTGAAAAAAATCCGTCTCTTTGAATTCAACAAGAAAATCACAGTCATCTGGCTCTGATATAATTTTCTCTGTATCATCTGCTATTGGTGGCGGTGATGGTCTAGGATCAGAGATCGTCTCAATTTTCACCTTGTCACTACGAGCATGAAAGATGATCTCTCCAGTACCATAATCAACTATTGCTTCGGTTGTTCAGAGGAACGGTCGACCTAGTATGGTTTGGTTATGGAGTAGCGGTGCAGGTGTATCCATATCCATGACAACAAAATCAACAGGGAATTTCATTCCCTGCACCGTTACAATAACATCCTCTAAAATACCTCTTGTCCTCTTAATCGATCTATCGGCAAACTGAAGGATCATCCTGATTGTTTTCAAAGGTCCTAACTGAAATTTAGTTAGTAAAGAGGAGGGCATGAGATTAATGAAGGAACCACTATCAAGAAGAGTACGATCAAATTCTTGATCAAAGATATGACAACGAATGTGAGGTGCTCCCTTGTCTTTCTTTTTAGGTGGAAGGTTACTAATGGCATGTACTATGGTCATGGTCAAGATGTGTTTCTCTGTTTCCTTGCGTCTGTTCTTCCTTGGTTGACGTTTTTGGGTACATGCATCTTTCATTCTCCTTTTTACTGTAGGCATGTATTCTATGGCCTTAAGGAGTGGCATCTTCAAAAAGATGTTCTGTAAGATCTCAACCATCCAGGATCAGATAAGGTTGTTTTTAATTTTTGGATTTTCTTAGTTTTGAGAGAAGAAGGAAATGACATGGAATCAGAATAAACATGCAAACGTTCATTTCCATTATTCAAAGTAGAATCCTCATGTACAAAAGGACAACCGAATCAGTCTGTACAGTGTTGTCCAAACTAGGTGAAGTAAAAACAAAATATAAAACAAAACGGGATGCTGCTACTGGTGAAGAGGAAGAATCTATGACTGGTATATTCTTCCTTACTGGTGGTGATCTACATCTGCCTGGTGAAGGTGGTGGTGAAGGCGGTGAAACTCCAAACGTGGGTGCTGCTACACTGGGTCTCTCGATTGCTGGTGAAGGAGATGATGTAGAAGATGATGCTCTCTCATTGGATCGATCTCCCAACCCCAACTGTAGTGTAGGCGGCTGCAATCTCCTACCGCTCCTGAGATGAATGGTGTTAGATAAACATGTAAAATCAAGGGACATACCTGTCTCGGAGGTGGGTGGGCTATTGGCTACCTGCTCCTTGCGTCTGAAGTTGTTGGGGTTGGCTTCGACCTGTACTGGAATCAGTGTCTCGGTGGTGGTCAGATCATCGATTCGCTGAGTCAGTTCATTTATGTTCTTCATAAGCAATGCAAGTTGGTCCAGTGCTGGATTTACTGAAGGGGCCTCAGGTTTCTCATTGACTGGCTATCGCTAAGGCTGATAGTACGGAGGTTGTTGGTACCCATACAGATTCTAATAATGAGGAGGAGGAAGGGGCGGATACTGTCCATAATATGCAGTCTGCTGCTGGTTAGGATGAGGGAAATACATGGACTGTTGTTGTGGCTGGCCTTGTCTCCAATTTTAGAACTATAGTGGAGACTGAAAATGAGGATGGAACTGCTAGTGCTGGTACTGCTGTTCTCTGCCTCCCTGAAACTAGTGGGCGGGTCTCTGAACCTGATGTGAACCCAACTGGTGTTGCCCTGACAGACGGGGCTGGTTTTTCTCACGGTCGAACAAGATACCGTTCACCTCCTGAATACCAGGTGGAGGTGTGGACTGTTGCTCAGGAATGTAGGCTACTTCCTGTTGATACAGAACTATCTGATGTGAATGCTGCTGAACCTGATCAGGTGTCTGCACATAGTAGACATGTTAAACTATGGATGGTCCTTCGCAACTCTGCTGGGTGGAAGAAGTCTGCTCCCTAGTAGAGGTATTGGCTACTGTACTCGTACTGTGGACTGCACTAATTGTACTCACAAGAAGCTCTAGGCGCTTTGTTATCTCATCCAGCTTATCCAGGTTCTTTGTCCTCTACTCGATCACATGAAGCTTATCAAGCTCCTTGGATCTCTTTTCAATAATGTCCACTTTGGATAGGTGGTTTCCAATGATGGCCAGGTCAATGCTATCCACCTTATCCACTTCTTGTGTCGTCGTCATATTGACATCTTTGTGGGGTACTGCAGGGGTGGTGATGGGGTGCTTCTGAAAAGCACGTGAAGAAGAAAGAGCTACTAAACTTTCCGCCATCTCCTCAAAAATTTGATAAAGGACATTGATAATAAGGAGTTCTGCGAGGACAAAAATACGTCCCACACAAGGCGGAGACGAAGTCGCTGTGGAGACCGCTCACAAAACCCCTATTAATCAGAAATTAATCCACAATCAAAATAAAACAATGAAGTCCCAAAAATGTGAAATAAAATTTATTAACTCTACCATAATGATGCATAGTGCGTAAATATGTAGAGGTGTCGAACCACAAAGAGCAAAAACTGGTAGCCTACACTTATTTATATACAAGCTAGTCATGTATGCACACAAGTCTTTTTTTGTGGGTTTTTTTAGATTTTACATTTTTTATTTGATTTTTGGTTTTATAATTTTTATTTGATTTTTAATTTTTAAATTTTTTTGTTTTATATTTTATGTTTTTATATTTTCTTTTTGAACAGAGATATAAAGCCATGTAGAATATATAATAAAAGAGAGATAAGAGAGAGGTGAAAATAGGGAAAATGCTAAAAATACAATAAATAAAATATTTTTGTGATTTTAATATTTTGCTAATGTTTTTGTGATTTTTCTATATTTTTCCTCATTTTTTTGGTATTTTTAAAGTCAAAAATACGAGTAAACAGTGAAATAAATTGCTGGCCAAAATTAAAATGAGGATGAAAAATATCAAATAGTATCCCAAATTCTTCAAAATAATTTTAAAATAAAGCTAGTAGAACAGAGAAAATTCAGAGACAAAAAATAAATTTTTTGGTTTTTTCAAGAATTTTTAAGATTTTTATATAGATTTTTGGAGTTTTATAATTTTTATGGTTTTTCTTTTGAATTTTTTAATGATTTTTGGATAAAATTAAAACACACTGAAATACACAAAAGGGAATTTTTTTGGGATTTTTAAAGGGTTTTACTATTTTTTGTATTTTCTTATGCAAATGATAGCAAGAATGCATGTTTTTGAATTTTTATAAATATGAAAATTCAATAAAAATGCAAAATAAAAATATGGCGTGATAATACAATGCAGCAGGACCTATGGTATTTTTTTGGTGATTCTTGGAATTTTAAAGATGCATGCAATAAATAGGGAAAGCAAAAAGAAATTTACAACACTAGTAGGGGTATTTTTACAAATAGAATAAAGTCTAGGGGAATCTGTGCAAATATACCAAAATTTGTAAACGTTATCATGAAGTTTCAGGACCAAATATATATTTCAAAACCTGCCAAGGTGCCATTGCAATTTAACCAATCAGCGTGGGACTACACGTGACTCACACGCACAGGGACCAAAACGCAATTTCTTAAAGTACAGGAGCCTGCATGCAAGTTCCACAAAATACACCACTGTAAATTTTATTTAATGGACCTTTATGAAATACAAATACAAACAGGGGCTTCAGTGAAATTTTTCCAAACGCATGTGGGACCGCACGTGCTCTGACGTGGATTGGGCCTAAATGTCAATACAAGAAAACTAGGGGCCTTTTTTACAAAATATCCACTTTATTTTAAACAATACAAAATATTTACTGAACTAAATCATAAATACAAAAAAGGTAGGGGCTCAAGGTGTAAATTACCCCTCTTAGGCGCTAATGGACGACTGATATCTTCTCACTTCTACATGTGGCCTCCATCTGACGGTCGATGACGTTTCGATGGTGGACGGTCGAGATTAGATCGAATCAGAGGATCCGATGTTTGAGCGAGGCATCATCCAACGGTGGTTGGCGCATCTGGGAGCTCCAACTCGATCGGACGACGACTGAGCGATGTGGAAGAACAGGGACGAAGCTCGCGCGCAACGAGCTTCGATCGTGAGTAGCCGGCACCTCAAACCTTCTCTGTCGCCTCCGATGGTCTCTACACGTGCCTGGAAGTATCCCGCATCTACTTATGGTCTCCGTTGGGCTCCCGGAGGTCCCAATCGACCAGGCGAGCTCGAGGAAGGGGAGGACCTCCAGGAACCTCTTCCTGGAATTAATCAAGCCCAAGGGGGCTCCTTTTAAGTCAAGACCTGCACATGAAGAACAAGCGGCTCGAGGGCTTCACCCTTGACCTGGGGTTTGAAGCTTTTGCGCAAAAATGAAGGTGGGAGGCGAGGTTCCGGCGAGTGGCGGAGGCGAACCTCGATTCATGGAACCACGAGGGATCTGGTTGATCTGGCGCGTGAGGGAAATGGAGAAAGTGATAGGGAACGAGATGGTTGCGATATGGGGGTCAGAGAATGACTGAAGGGCTCGGGAGTCGTCGCTGGAGCGGAGCTCGAGCGAACTACGACTCGACCGATTCACGGTGATTTACTTAACTACAAGCTAAACTAATGACGAGAAATAAATGCTGGAACGTAAACCTATCTAATAAAGCAGTAAAAGGGGCTATGATACCTGGTGGGAACCAGGGAGCGTGGCGTCGCCGGAGCTCCATCGTGGGTGCAACTCCCACCTCCTCCGACCGATTCAAGGCGCCAAAAGCCTCCTCCTGTCACGAGGAAACCTCCAGGACCGAATACAAGGAAGGGAGAAGAACAAAAACTGACCAAATTTGCGAAGGAGGTTGGGGCTGCTAATTTATAAACATCACAAGGCACCCTTATTGACCAGATAAAATCCAAGAATCTGATGTGTTTACGAGCAATCTAAGATGTTGGCGTGATTGTACAATGAACCAGGGACAATTCTTGTAAAGGAAGCGAATTCGATCGATGGACGAGACGCCCATGAAAAATGCAAGAAAAATGGGGATTCAACAGGTCTGACGGGTCAGACACGCGGATGGGATAGTTGACCAGAGGTCAACGAGGGCAGCATGCGGATTGGTCCATGTCGGCCACTACAGGACAAAACAGAAGTTTTTATTCGAAAATAATTAATTTAAAATAGTAAATGATTTTATTATTTTTTGAGTATAAAAAAATGTTTATTATTTTATGTAGTATTTTAATATTATTTTTATTTATTTTTTTGGCTTGATTTATTAGTAGTTAATTTTTATTAGTGTATTTATAGGTATATTTACCTATCTTTTGTGTATTTTCATTTTTATTTTGTATATTTTTTTTATTATTTTCTTTTCTTATTTTATATATTTATAACTTATTTCTGTGAGTCTAAATATATATTTATTTAATTTTTATGAGTTTATTTGTGAATTGTATAGGTATAGGTATAGGTGTTTTGCCTATGTTTTATATGCTTCTTTTTATTTTAATGTATTTTAATGAGTTTTATTTTTGTTTTGTATTTTTAATAGAATATATATGATATTGACAATATTCTAAAAATATGAAAGAATAAAATAATTAAAGAATATAATTCCTTTTTATTTATATACATATAGGTGTTTCATCTATATTTTCGTATAACTTTATTTTATTTTTCATTTTCTTTTTAGTTTTATTTTAATTTTGATGTACACATATATTATAGATAATGTTTACAAAATTATAAAAATATGAATTTGTAAACATAATAAGTAATGAATAAATTGAATATTTTAATTGGTATTATGTACAATAGGGGCCCAAAACCTATCTTTTGCACATTAACTCCAAAAAATATAAAACCACCACCATTAAATATCTCATGGGAAATTATATACAATTAGAGGTGATTTTACTATGTTTTGAGTTTTTATTTTGAAGATATGGGTCTGTGAAGTTTGGTTTCTGGCTTTTTATTCTGGGTATAAAATATACACTTTATATTTTTTTGTACAAACTCAATTTTGTATTTTTATTTACATTATTCTCTACAACTTTTATGTACAAAGTTTCTTTATTTGTTGAATAAATAATTAGATACAAAATAGGTGTCAAAATTGCACAAATCAAGAATGAATAAATGAAATATTTATTGTATTCTTGGCCCTTATCTCCCCCTACTTACATGCACAATTCAATTGGTCTCGGGGTTTGGGTCATAAAATATTTGCAATATTTTATTCCTTTTTCTTTTCTTCTCTTTATTCTATAATTTTGGCATTAAAAACCTTATTTCATGTACAATAAATACAATAAATAATAGATGCTATTATAGACAAATTAATGTTATTTACATGCATTAGCTAGGGGTTTCAAGGCCAAAATGATAGAATAAAGGTGATGAAATGGAGATTCATCACCCCCCGATACATGCCTTTGCTAGTCCCTAGCAAATACTTATGCAATAAGTACATAAAAGAACAAAGAATAAGAAGAAAAGAAAAAGAAGATTGAAAAAGATAGAGTGAATAGGAATGCTTTTAGTGCACTATCTGTCCTTAAAAAATCAGAATTTAGAGCTTCTTGTTAGACCTTGAGTGTGGATGTGTGTAGAACCTGGTCGGGAACCAACTTTAAAACACAATAGTCTTCAAGAGTCGCAGAACTCGGTTCAACCCACCTCAATAGCCTGGTCAGAACTGGCCTACTTCATACGCAAACGCTTATGACTATGAAGCTGACTTGTACAGTGTAAGTGACAGTGGCTCTCCCCAACTAAAATGACAAAAGAAACTAACTTCTCCAGAATGACAACCCAATGATTCCCTAAACCAGCCCTCTGCTGTCGACGAGCGGGGTATTCCCTTCTAATCATACTATTTATAGCAGCATTTACATAAGGACTTTTTCCTTTTGAGCCAGAAGACTATCCCTCTTTTGAAGCTTTATCGTAACCCACACTCTCCTGTCAGTCGACTTCATTGAAACTGGACCAGGTTGGGGTGCACTTCCCTCCCTAGACGAGGATGAATGTTTCCACCCGCACACAGTCTGGCAAATCCAGCCCCCTCACCACTCCAACGGAGCTGAGCCAAGTGAAAGGTGCAAGTGTCCAAGTTAGGTCACGGTCGACAAGAATCATGCGTGTGTCTCGAAAAGTTCTATTTAGTCAGTCGAGGTGACTTGAACCCAGCCCTGATTTCTCAAAGAATTAAGTCTGAATAGACCTGAAGTACCTTAAACCTAGTTCCCATAAGGTTCCAATGCAGTTAGGTGTGGTAAGGTCCAATCAAGCTCCAATTTTACACTTTATTGGACTGGTTCAATCATCAAGCTCACTCAAAAAGAATATGAATGATATGCACATGCTATGCACAATGAATGATGTAATTTTTCACAAAGAATTTAAAAATCAAAGAATTTTTTTACACAAAGAATTTTTGCAAATAAAAAACTTGGCACACAAAAAGTATGTACAACTGTTTACACGGACGTGCCGCTTTATTTTACAAGATTTAAGAATTTTAAAGATTCACAAGTGTTAACTTGTTTGTTCTAGGTACATATATGTATACAATTGATAAAGACTTTTTATTCTACGGCTTTACAGATATGTCCATATATACATACATATATATATTTTTTTATTTGAAAACATTTTCAAAACTATAGTACATAATAATTTTTGCAAGCATTTACAAATATTTGAAAGCCATTTTACAAAGATTTATCACACTATATATGTACATTTTCCACAATATCTTTTACATACATTTTTCAAACCATTTGCACATAGGTTTTCAAATCCTTTATTTCACATAAAGAAGAGAATTTTACAAACAAAACGATTTTATACAGGTTGAAAACATTTCACAAAAAGTTTTCCAAACGGTTCACACCATTTTTCAAATCATTTTGCAAAGATATTTAACCTGATTTATTAATCACTATATACAAAGAAAGACTATATTTTATGTACAAAATGGTTTAAGCTCTTATAAGTTTTATTTGGAATGATTGCTTATTTTTGCATGAGAATTTTTTTTGTATACTCCTCAGACTTATTTGAGAATCATTTTCAAAAGATTTTAAAGACTATAGTCCAAAATATTTTTACAAACATGTACACATATTTGAAAATTATTTTGCAAAGGTTTTTCAAACAGTATAGATAGATTTTCCAAAAAAATTTTACAACCATTTTTCAAACCATTTGCAAACCGCTTTTCAAATATTTTTATTTCACTCCAAGAAAAGAAATTTTACAAACAAAACTATTTACAAAGGTTGAACACTTTTTACAAAATATTTTTCAAATAATTTTCAAAAGATTTTTTCACAAGGAGAACATTTTGCACAAAACGTTTTTCCTGATTTATTATTCAGTATGGACAACAAGAGTCTGAGGAGCTCACAATCACTATTATCTTAATAAAAATACTTTTAATATTTTTTAGCTCCAGATAGTATTTTTATTTACAGTATGAGTTATGGCTTATAGTATATACATAGTATATACAACTCCCCTATACTTAGCTTGAGCTATGTCCTCATAGATCGAAGAGGAAAAAGAAGACATAACTCGTACTGAGTATAGACAAGTCTAACGAATGAATAAAGAAATAAATATATGAAAGAATGAACGAATGAGAAGTCGACCATCCCCCCTATACTTAGGATCAAATAATCCTAATTATAGCAGACTGTACACAAAGCAAGGAGGGTCAAGGATGAGAATGAACAGATCGTGCTCAGATTGTTTCCCCCTATACTTAGGGTGAAGTATCCCTGAGTATAGTCAAGAAGAGGAAACACTGGAGGAGATCAACGAAGAAAGAGACTCGGGGTGCATACCCCCCCTATACTTAGGGTAAGGTGGGTCCTAGGTATAGGCAGTGGGTACAAGGGCAGCACCTATTTGGTAGAAAAAGAAAATAGAAAATGAAAACAAAGAAAAGAAGAAATCAGATGAATAGTTTTTGAGGTGCGGCGTCTGAATCTTCTGATGCTGACAATGTGGTAGATATCTCATCAAGGCGTAGAAGCTGGATGGAGTCGACAACGACCAAGAACGTATCAAGCTCGAGGTAAGGCTTCAGGAGTTGACCGTTGATGATGAATGGTTGTGCGTCAGGCGACAATTCTGATATGGCAATACTTCCATTGTCACACACTTCACGAACTCGGAATGGCCCTGTCGACTTACTCTTTAATTTTCCTGGGAAGATCCGTAACTTTGCATCAAATAAACCACACCTTCTGTCCAACTTCAAAGGTCTTTCGTCTGATGTGTCGGTCATGCCAGCTTTTCACCTTTTCCTTGTACATCAATGTGTTATCGTATGCATAGTCTCGGAACTCCAAGAGTCTGTTTAGATCATCTTTTCTTTTCTGACCACTTTTTCGGGAGTCCAAATTGCACATGTTAATTGCCCATAAAGACTTGTGAATTAATTCGACGGGCAAATGGCACGGCTTCCCGTATACAAGATAATAAGGTGACATGCCCAAGGGAGACTTGTAGGTGGTTCTGTAAGCCCAAAGGACTGAGTCCAAAAGTTGAGACCAGTTCTTTCTGTCCGACCTTACAAGTTTCTGAAGGATCGTCTTGATTTCTCTGTCCGACAATTCGGCCATGCCATTGGTCTGAGGATGATAAGGAGATGTGACTCGGTGGTCGATGTCGTACTCCTTCGTTAATTTCTTGACCTCTTTGTTAATGAAATGGCTACCTCCATCTGATATGAGAATCTTCAGAATCCCAAACCACGCAATGATGTTATCATTTAAGAATCAGCACACTGTTCGGCTGTCAGCGGCTCGAGCGAGGAGAGCTTCAACCCAACGACTTACGTAATCTACAGCAAGAAGGATGTGCTCAAAACCCTGACTGTTAGGGAAAGGTCCCATGAAATCAATGCCCCATGCATCAAAAACATCCTCTATCAGAGGCATCGAATCTTTGGCAGTGAGTGTACCCTTCAATCTCTGACAGTCAATGCATCGTTTGACAAATACTGCTGCATCCTTGAATAGTGTGGGCCACCAGAAGCCACACTGAAGTACTTTAGCTGTCGTACGGTCTCCAGAGTGATGTCCACCAGATTCGAGCGAGTGACAGTGCTTGAGGACACTATAATGCTCCTCCTGAGGTATATACCTGTGCCAAATGCAATCCGCTCCTTCCCTGAATAAGAGAGGATCCTCCCATTGATAAAAATAGATGGTCGACATGAATTTATTCTTCTGATTTTTCGTCCAATCCGATGGTATTACCCCCGAGATGAGGTAATTGACTATATCAGCATACCAAGGGAGGGAATCCACTGCTAGAATTGACCCATCTAGAAAGGTTTCTGTGATAGGTGCATTATTCAAGTGAGGCTCTTGCTGTTCAATTCTGGAGAGATGGTCTGCTACCACGTTCTGAACTCCAGGTTTGTCCTTGATTTCCAAATCAAATTCCTGGAGGAGAAGGGTCCATCTAATCAGTCTAGGCTTGGCAACCTTCTTCTGCTGTAGGTACCGGATAGCAGAGTGGTCTGTAAAAATGGTAACTTTTGATCCAAGCAAATAGGATCTGAACTTCTCCAGGGCGAAAACCACAACCAGCAACTCTTTTTCTGTCACAGTGTAATTTCTTTGCGCCTCATCTAATGTTTTGTTGGCGTAGTGAATGGCATAGGACGCTTTTTCTTTTCTCTATCCCAGAACAACCCCGACTGCAAAATCTGATGCATCAGTCATGATCTCAAAAGGGAGAGACCAATCCGACAGCTGTAGGACTGGAGCTTGAGTGATAAGCTCCTTCAGTTGATTGAAAGCAAGGAGAACCTAGCGATCGACATTGAACTCGGTTTCCTTGCATAAAAGCTCTGTTAAAGGTCGGGCGATGCGGCTAAAATCCTTGATGAATCGTCTGTAAAAGCCCACATGCCCCAGGAATGACCTTACACTTTTGACTGATTGATGTGGCTTTAGATTGGCAATAACATCCACCTTTGCCGAGTTGACTTCCATGCCACGTTTGGAAACGAGATGACCTAGCACAATTCCCTAAGTGACCATGAAGTGGCTCTTTTCCCATGAAAGCACTAAATTGACTTCACGACATTTCTGAAGCACTCTGTCTAGGTGCCCAAGATAAGAATCAAAACTGTCACCATAGACTGAGAAGTCGTCCATGAACACCTCGAGAATACTACCTACCATCTCGGCGAAAACTGCAAGCATGCATCTCTGGAATGTTGCAGGTGCGTTGCATAATCCAAAGGGCATTCTTCTGAAGGCGTAGGTGCCGAACGGGCAAGTGAAGGTAGTCTTCTCTTGATTTTGGGGAGCGATTGCCACCTGGTTGTATCTAGAATACCCATCCAAAAATCACAAGAACTCCTTGCCTACTACTCTTTCCAAAACTTGATCAATGAATGGCAAGGGGAAGTGGTCCTTCTTAGTTGCTGCATTAAGACGGCGGTAGTCAACACACACCCGCTAGGATGTTGGTACCCGAGTGGATATTTCCTCTCCTTTGTCATTGGTAACCACGGTAAGCCCGGATTTCTTTGGAACTACATGCAGTGGGTTTACCCATTTTGAATCGGAGATGGGATAGATGAAGCCTGCATCACACCATTTCGTGATCTCCTTCATGACGACCTCCCGGAGGTTTGGATTCAGCCTTCTTTGGAATTCGCGAGATGGCTTGGCATCTTCTTCCAGATAAATGTGGTGCGAACACAACGCTGGATTTATCCCACGGAGATCTGATATGCACCAACCAAGTGCCTTGCGGTTCTTTTCTAGAACCTTGAGAAGTTGAGATTCCTGATCCGGGTTCAACCTGCTGCTGATGATGACCAGATACATGTGTTCTTCACCCACAAGGAAAGCATACTTCAGTCCTGCAGGAAGTGGCTTGAGTTCTGGTCCTGATCTGTCCAACTTATTGGTCACTTCAGACACTACACTGATGGTGGGATGTAATTCATTGATGGAGCTACCATCCTCAGTATTCTGTTGAGATCCCAATGATGTACCGAACGGTTCTGTACTAGGCTCATTATGTTCGGGCTAGAGTGAATTATCGAAATCACATAGTTGCGCCAGCATCTGAGAGTCTGTCTCCCAAGAATCATCGGAGCATAGTTTAACTGTGCTTTCCAAGTTCTACTCGAGAGTGAGGATTCCTCAGGTCCATGAATCATTCAATGAAAGTGATGAGTCCATGATCTCTGTAATAAAGTCACAGTCTGCTTCTGATACTACATGGCTCTCGTTAGTCGTGACGTGTGGCTCTCTGATCATGTCTATAGTGATCTACTTGCTGTCCGAGCGGAAAGTGATCTTGCCGGACCCGTAGTCAACCACGACACCTGAGGTATGCAAGAATGGTCGACCAAGGATGATAGGGGTCTGAAGTAAGGGTGCAGGTGAGTCCATATCGAGGACCACGAAATCAACAGGGAATTGCATCTCCCGCACTTTCACTACAACGTCTTCCATCAGACTTTTAGGTCGCTTGGTGGATCGATCAGCGAAGTGAAGGATCATTTGTGTTGGCTTGAGCAGGCCTAGCCCAAATTCTTGCATTAGGGACGAGGGCAAAAGGTTGATAGAAGATCCACTGTCAAGGAGAGTACGCTCGAAGACCTGATCAAATATCTCACAACTGATAAGAGGTGCTCCTTTGTCTTGTTTCTTGTGAGGGAGATTGCTGACAGCTGCGACAGTGGCCATGGAAAGCACGTGCCTCTCGAACTGATTGTGTTTGTTCTTGCGTGCTGGTCGATGCTTGCCGGTACATGCTTCTTTCAAACCTTTCTTCACAGCTGGCATATATTCCATGGCCTTCAGTGAGGGAATCGCAACAGTTAAGTTATCTATTATTTCCACAACTCCAGGATTAGACAATGCACTTTTTCTTTTTGCAATTTTTTTGGATTTTTCGATTGCATTAGGAAAAGGAATATTTACATCATTGGAAGGCAAAATAGAGTTCTTATTTACATCAGAATATTCACCCACATATTGTTGTACATCCGGACTACAAAAAGGAGTACAAGCCAGATCCTGAGGTACTAGTGCTGATGGGCGAGCAAAAAGTAGGGCGTCTGCTCTGTCGGCTGTCGAGGGATCGACTGCAACTAGCTGCTCCTCTGAGGCTGGCGCGGCTTTGCTTCGGCTGCAAAATTCTTTTTGTTCTTTTTGGTTTTGCTGATTTTTTGTATTTTTTGCAGAGGTTGCTAGTGCTGCATGACGGCTGGAATGGCTCCTCCTTCTTATTCTTCCTCACCCATCCTTGTAGCTGGCACGGCTGATGTAGAAGATGGCGATTCACCTGGTTCTTTATTCTCCCCATTCTTGATAGCAAGCGGAGGCAAGACCCTACCGCTCCTGTGAGTGACAGCATTAGAACAAACAATATTATCATTTTCTGACTCTACAGACATAGACAGGACATCACATTCTACCTGCTCTTTCTTTTTAAAGCTATTGGGGTTAGCCTCGACCTGAGCTGGGATAGTGGTCTTGGTGGCGGTCAGGTCGTCGAGCCTCTTGGTCATATCTGCTAGCCCTTTGACGAGTTGGGCCAAGCAATCCATGGTCGGGTTCACATGATTTACCTCAATAGATTCAACGTGCAGACCACGCTGTTGCTGCATGTGTGGATGCTGAGGTTGTTATTGGTGGTATTGGGGTGGTGCAGGAAGCTGAAGCTGTTGGTAAGAGGAAGGGGGATACTGTTGGTACTGCTGAGGTGAAGCGGCCGCATACTGATGAAAAGGCTGTGGCTAGCGGTACTACGGCTGCTGATAATGCTGATTCTGCCTCATTGATTTGCATATGAGGGAGGCTGTTGATATTGTGACGGCGGCTGTGAGGACTGCCCAAACCGACCACCCTGAGGTTGGTGGTATCGTCGGTTGGCTGGTAGCTGACCCTAAGGTTGTCCCATGGGACTGGTCGGCTGTGCTTCATTGCTTCAAACCCCATTGACTTCTTGAATCAGGGGTGGTGGTGGGAAGACTGGATCGGATCCTGATACAAACTCTGGCTGGTACACAACCATCTGCTGCTACGGCTGGCCCTGGTCGGGCGCCTGCACGTAATATACGTGCTGGACTGCCGATGGCTGCTGACTCGGCTGAGGCTAATGTGGCGGTAGTAGATCGTCCTTCTTCTCAGTTCGAGCTTCTGATGGTGCTGCCGACTGGACAGAGTTGATGGTGTCCACCAGCAGTTCTAACTGTTTGGTGATCTGATCTAGCTTGTCAAGGTTTTGAGTCCTCTTCTCAATCACAGAAAGTTTTTCTAAGTCCTGTGATCGTTTCTCGATAATGTCAACCTTCGAGAGATGGCCCCCGATGATGCTGAGGTTGGAGCTCTCATCTCTCTCCGCCTCGCGGGACGCTGCCATGTGTACTTGTTTCTGGAGGATCTGGGGTTGCTTTTGGTATGCCTTAGATGAAGAGAGGACGGCCTCTCCTTCGGCCATTTCTTTTAATATCTGCCATACTACATCTTCATGCTTATTGAAATGTGAACCCCCACATGCTGCGTCAACGAGCCTTTGACTTTCGATGTTCAGGCCACCAAAGAAATGTTGGACTAGGCTGGTCTTTGGAATCTCATGATGAGGGCATTTCTCTTGCAGATCGGTGAATCTCTCCCAGGCTTCGTGGATAGATTCATGGGCTCCCTGGGATAAGTTGTTGATTTATGCTCGCATCTGGTTCAGCTGACCGAGAGGATAAAATTTGTACAAGAAAGCTGACTTCAGTTCCTCCCAGGTGGTTACAACCTTTCCCAAATGGTTGACCCAGTAGAGGGCCTTGTCTTGCAGGCTGAAGGGGAATGCCATCATTTTGACAATGTCTAGAGGAACACTGGGGTAGTGAGTAGTACGACAGATGCGTGAGAACTGCTGCAGGTGGATGTATGGCTCTTCACTGGTGTTTCCATGAAAAGATGGAAGAAGAGCGAGGAACTGGGGCTTCAGCTCAAAGTGAGCATGCACCGGTGGAATGAGGATCCACTCGGTCATTTGGCTGTCTCTAGGATTATAGGTCTCCTTCAGTATAGGTTTGGGTCTCCCATTTTCCGGCTTTTCCTCGTCATCCGGAGGATTACCACCTCCTCGTCGTCCTCCTCCTCCCTCGGCTCTGTTCATTACATCATTCAGCATATCCTAGAAAGCAGTCTGTGCTAGGGCCTGCTCTGTCAGCTGCTGTTGGATAGCTTGGATGGATGCCAACAGTTGTGTATTAACCTGATTCTGATCAGGCATCTGTCCTTGCTCTAGCTGGGGTGGCTGCTGACTCTTGCCCTTTTCTTGAGGAGCCATGTCAGGGTCTGAGTCTGACGAAATGAATACTGGATTAGAATCCAGGGCTTGGTTTGTCTTCTATCTGCAGAACGAGAGAATTCTAATCAGACCGCTTGCAATCTTATTCAACTGTCATGATGAATCTAGAATTAAGGTCAATCCCAGCATGTTGTGAACGGAAAAAGTATATGGAATGTGATCGACTTCCATTCACAATGGCGAGAGCGGGACAAAAGTGATTCCGGTTTATTGGGTGGTCAAAAGAAAGGTAGAAGACGAGGAGTCTGGAGATCGATCCGCAAAGTTCGGGTCGGGTTCTCGGGAATCGCCTCGAATTTATTGGCGAAGTTGAGTCTATGGAATCGATTTGGGTGTCAGCGGGATCACGACGGAAACCATCCATGGATCGACTTCGTGAAGTAAAAGGAGGATTGTATGTTGGAAGAAGGATACGATGGTCAATGAGGAATAAAAAGGAGTGCAAAACAGTAGAAAGGCTCGACTGAGCGGGGGTCAAAGGAGAATGATACAACAAAATTTACGCAAAGGCGCGGGACTTGATCTTTGAACCTTAATCTAGATCCATACAAACGCAATACAAAATCGGGTTCACCAACTCACGAC
Source organism: Ottelia alismoides (assembly GCA_037367405.1). Classification (NCBI taxonomy): domain Eukaryota; kingdom Viridiplantae; phylum Streptophyta; class Magnoliopsida; order Alismatales; family Hydrocharitaceae; genus Ottelia; species Ottelia alismoides. Next base: position 67,694 of record JAZKJV010006493.1, read on the forward strand.
ATATGAAGCCATGAAGGTTCAGCTACTTATTATCTTTTCAGTTTTAGAGTTGTTATTTCTGGCATATCTTTTGACAAGTCCTTAGCACGCTAACCCTATAGGAGAGAGAGTACTGCCAGAAAAGAATCCCGTACTTGTCCTCCTCCTTTGTAACCTGTTGTCTGTACTTTTTGAGGTCCTTGTAACCCTTCCTAGATCCCTACTCAACCAAAGAAATAGAGAGAGGAAGCTGATAGGCGAAACCAATACTTCGGTTCTCGCTCGGTACGGAATCACCGTGTGCGTGCAAGAACCTACTCGGACGCAAACCGATGAGACAAACACCCCCGTGAAGGCGTGGCTTATGCTCAGTACTTCAGACCATGTCGATGTTCCACACAAGGTGGGAACACTATCGCTGACAAGGCCCTACTCGGTCACGTACGATAGAAGCACCATTACTTAGGAAATTCAGGCGATACACAAGGCAATTGCAGATTGGGATTTTGGATCTATTCCTTGTGGGACGTGCATCGCTTATGGGAGTAGGGTTTTGGTCCCCCTCTGAAGGTACCTGAAAACAATGAGGGCTTTATGAACCCAGTACAATGATAGTCCATTATAAATTTTAATTAAGGTCGAAGATTATTTAGCAGTCCCCTTGTTTTAGTTTTTTTGGGGTTTTTACTTTTTTTGAGTCTATTTTCATACCAGTGCCTAACGTTTTTGTTAGATTCTCATTTATGTCCTAGGTGCTCAAAATCAGAGGGAGATAGCAGAAAAGCCGTGCAAGTTGGTTCCATGATGGAAATCTCACCATTGAACCGAATGATGCATGCTGAGTTAGAGGACTTACAGTGCATCCCAGCTTTCTCCATGCGGTATGCAAAACAGATTTTTTAAACCTAACTACATGACGGTGTGCAAGCGACAAAATTGCCCTAAACATTAGCTGCTATTAATCGTGAAGAACCAATTAAGTTGGACTAAATCCACACGTAAGAGACTATAGGAACATGCATTCTGATTAATGTGTGGACCTAGCTACCGAGTCAAACAACCTAAGTCTAGGGGCTCCATGCACACAAAACAAAATAAAGAAAAGGCAGAAAGCTCAAAACCGCGGGAAACAACGAAAAGAAAGCGGGAAAACACGAAAAAGCCGCGACGAGGCCCCCAGGTGAACATACACCTGGGCACTGGACCTCGTTGTGAAGAGTAGAGTCCAAATTATTACATGCCAAAATTCTCTCTCTCTCATAAAATTACATTTTTCCAAAACTAGCTAAGCCTTCTTATTGCTTCCTTGGTGCTTGCTCCAGCTGGTCAAAATGCGTGACCCTCCTTCATGCATGGCTGCACCGGCCTCCTAGAAGACCGTCCTCGCATGGCGGACCCTAGCATCAAAGTTGCAAGAAAAAAAGGGTATTAGCACAAATAATCATAGATTGTAAACAAAGGAAATAAATATTTACAAGCAATTTATGAACATGAGCAAAAGATCATGCAAATATTTACAACATGACAAACTAAAGTAAGCTACGCTCATTGCTCCCCGACAACAGAACCATCTGATAACAAGAAGTTCTGCGAGGGCCAAAATACGTCCCACACAAGGCGGAGACGAAGTCGCTTTGGATACCGCTCACGAAACCCCTATTAATTAGAAATTAACCCACAATCAAAATAAAACAATGAAGTCCCAAAAATGTGAATTAAAATTTATTAACTCTACCATAATGATGTATAGTGCGTAAATATGTAGAGGTCGAACCACAGAGAGCAAAAACTGGTAGCCTACACTTATTTATATACAAGCTAATCATGTATGCACACAAGTCTTTTTTTGTGGGTTTTTTAGATTTTACATTTTTTTATTTGATTTTTGGTTTTATAATTTTTATTTGATTTTTAATTTTTAATTTTTTTGTTTTATATTTTCTGTTTTTATATTTTCTTTTTGAAATGAGATATAAAGCCATATAGAATATATAATAAAAGAGAGATAAGAGAGAGGTGAAAATATGGAAAATGCTCAAAATACAATAAATAAAATATTTTTGTGATTTTTATATTTTGCTAATGTTTTTGTGATTTTTCTAGATTTTCCCAATTTTTTGGTATTTTTAAAGTAAAAAATACGAGTAAATAGTGAAATAAATTATTGGCCAAAATTAAAATGAGGATGAAAAATATCAAATAGTATCCCAAATTCCTTAAATTAATTTTAAAGTAAAGCTAGTAGAACAGAGAAAATTCAGAGACAAAAATTAGATTTTTAAGGTTTTTCTAGAATTTCAAGATTTTTATGAAGATTTTTGGAGTTTTATAATTTTTATGGGTTTTCTTTTGAAATTTTTAATGATTTTTGGATAAAAATTAAAACACACTAAAATACACAAGGTAATTTCTTGGGATTTTTAAAAGGGTTTTACTATTTTTTTGGTATTTTCTAATGCAAACGGTAGCAAAATGCATGTTTTTGAATTTTTATAAACATGAAAATGCAATAAAAATGCAAAATAAAAATATGGCGTGATAATACAATGCAACATGAACCTATGGTATTTTTTCAATTTTAAAGATGCATGCAATAAATAGGGAAAGCAAAAAGAAATTTACAACACTAGCAGGGGTATTTTTGCAAATAAAATAAAGTCCACGGGGTTCTATGCAAATATACCAAAATTTTTGAATGTTATCATGAAGTTTCAGGGTCAAATACATATTTAAAAACCCGCCAGGGTGCCATTGCAATTTAATCAATCACGTGGGACTACACGTGACTCACACGCACAGGGACCAAAATGCAATTTCAAAAAGTACAGGAGCCTGCGTGCATGTTCTACAAAAATACAACACTGTAAATTTTATTTATGGACCTTTACGAAATACAAATACAAACAGGGGCTTCAGTGAAATTTTTCCAAATGCACGTGGGACCGCACGTGATCTGACGTGGATTGGGCCTAATTATCAAAATATCCACTTTATTTTAAACGCTACAAAATATTTACTGGACTAAATCAAAAATACAAAAAAGTTAGGGGCTCAAGGTGTAAATTATCCCTCTTAGGCGCTGATGGACGGCTGATGTCTTCTCACTTATACATGTGGCCTCCATCTGACGGTCGATGACGTTTCGATGGTGGAAGGCCGAGATTAGATCGAATCAGATGATCCGATGTTTAAGCGAGGCATCATCCAACGGTGGTTGGCGCATCTGGGAGCTCCAACTTGATCGGACGGTGATGGAGTGATGTGGAAGAACAGGGACGAAGCTCGCGCGCGGCGAGCTTCGATCGTGAGTAGCCCGCGCCTTCGGCCTTCTCCGTCCCCTCCAATGGTCTAACACGTGCCTGGAAGTATCTCACGTCTACTGATGGTCTCCGCTGGGCTCCTGGAGGTCCCAATCGACTAGGCGAGCTCGAGGAAGGGGAGGACCTCCAGGAACCTCTTCCTGGAATCAATCAAGCCCAAGGGGGCTCCTTTTAAGTCAAAACCTGCACAGGAAGAAGAAGCGGCTCGAGGGCTTCATTCTCGACCTGGGGTTTAAAGCTTTTGCGCAAAAATGAAGGTGGGCGGTGAGGTTTCGACGAGCGGTAGAGGCGAACCTCGATTCGCAGAACCACGAGGGATCTGGTTGATCTGGGGTGTGAGGGAGATGGAGAAAGTGATAGGGAACGAGATGGTTGCATTATGGGGGTCAGAGAATGACTGAAGGACTCGGGAGTCGTTGCCGGAGCTCCTACGACTCGATCGATTCACGTCGATTTACTTAACTACAAGCTAAACTAATGACGGGAAATAAATGTTGGAGCGTAAACCTATGTAATAAAGCAGTAAAAGGGGCTCTGATACCTGGTGGGAACCAGGGAGCGTGGCGTCGCCGGAGCTCCGCCGTGGGTGCAGCTCCCACCTCTTCCGACCGATTCAAGGCGCCAAAAGCCTCCTCCTGTCACGAGGAAACCTCCAGGACCGAATACGAGGAAGGGAGAAGAACAAAAACTGACCAAATTTGCGATGGAGGTCAGGGCTGCTTATTTATAAACATCACAAGGCACCCTTATTGGCCGGCTTAAATCCCAGAATCTGATGTGTTTACGAGCAATCTAAGATGTTGGCGTGATTGTACAATGAACCAAGAACAATTCTTGTGAAGGAAGCGAATTCGATCGATGGACGAGACGCCCATGAGAAATGCAAGAAAAATGGGGATTCAACAGGTCTGACGGGTCAGACACGTGGATGGGACAGTTGACCAGAGGTCAACGAGGGTCGTGTGCAGACTGAACAGAAGTTTTTATTTTAAAATAATTAATTTAAAATAGTAAATGATTTTATTATTTTTTGAGTATAAAATAAAAAATGTTTATTATTTTATGTAGTATTTTAATATGATTTTTATTTATTTTTTTGGCTTGATTTATTAGTAGTTAATTTTTATTAGTGTATTTATAGGTATATTTACCTATGTTTTGTGTACTTTCATTTTTATTTTGTATATTTTATTTTATTATTTTCTTTTCTTATTATATATATATAACTTATTTTTGTGAATCTAAATATATTTTTATTTGATTTTTATGAGTTTATTTGCACATTTAAATAATTAGGTATATGAATTGTATAGGTATAGGTGTTTTGCTATGTTTTATATGCGCTTTTTTATTTAATGTATTTTAATGAGTTTTACTTTTTTTTTGTATTTTTAATAGAATATATATGATATTGATAATATTCTAAAAATATGAAAGAATAAAATAATTAAAGAGTATAATTCCCTTTTATTTATATACATATAGGTGTTCCATCTATGTTTTTGTATAACTTTATTTTATTTTTCATTTTCTTGTTAGTTTTATTTTGATTTTGATGTACACATATATTATAGATAATGTTTACAAAATTATAAAAATATGAATTTGTAAACATAATAAGTAATGAATAAATTGAATATTTTAATCGGTATTATGTACAATAGGGGCCCAAAACCTATCTTTTGCACAGTAACTCCAAAAAATATAAAACCACCACCATTAAATAGCTCATGGGAAATTATATACAATTAGAGGTGGTTTTGCTATGTTTTGAGTTTTTATTTTGAAGATATGGGTCTGTGAAGTTTGGTTTCTAGCTTTTTATTCTGGGTATAAAATATACACTTTATATATTTTTGTGCAAACTCAATTTTGTATTTTATTTACATTATTCTCTACAACTTTTATGTACAAAGTTTCTTTATTTGTTGAATAAATAATTAGATACAAAGTCAAAAATGCACAAATCAAGAATGAATAAATGAAATATTTATTGTATTCTTGGCCCTTATCTCCCCCTACTTTATCCTTGTCGACAAATTCAATTCTGGACTTGGTCTCGGGGTTTGGGTCATAAAATATTTGCAATATTTTATTCCTTTTTCTTTTCTTCTCTTTATTCTATAATTTTGGCATTAAAAACCTTATTTCATGTACAATAAATACAATACATAATAGATGCTATTATAGACAAATTAAATGTTATTTACATACATTAGCTAGGGTTTTCAAGGCCAAAATGATAGAATAAAGGTGATGAAATGGAGATTCATTAGATGTCCTAGTCCTTGTTGAAGTGGCTCCCCCCACAAGCGGCGTCTACCAGCTTCTGATTCTCAATGCCTTAAACCGCAAAGAAGTTTTGTACAAGGCTGGTCTTTGGAATATCATGATGGGGGTATTTCTCCGTCAGATCTTTGAATTTTTCCCACGCCTTATGAATAGGCTCTTGGGGCATATGAAAGAAATTAGCAATCAAGGATCGCATTTGGTTGAGTCGTCCAAGTGGATAATACTTGTTCAAAAATGCAGACCTCAACTCTTCCCAAGTAATGACAACCTTCCCTAAGTGATTTAACAAATACAAAGCTTTTCCCATCAGACTGAATGGAAAGGCGGTCATCTGCACTACCTCTAATGGGACATTTGGGTAGTGTATTGTTCCACAAATGCGATCGAACTGCTGGAGGTGTATATAAGGTTCTTCATTAATATTTCCATGGAATATTAGGAGAAGAGGTAAAATAGTAGGCTTAAGCTCAAAATGCCCATGAACCACAGGGATTTGTATCCAAGAATTTGTCTGTCCTATCCGTGGATTATAAGCATCCTTTAGTGTAGGCTTAGCCCCAGGTTCTATGTGAGGTTCATCTCCCCCATTTCTACCTCTAGGATTTCTGTTATCCCCCTCTCTCCTGTCTTCTCTTTCCTGTCTCAGCTCGAGAATCATTTCTCCCAACGTGGTCAGAAAATTAGCTTGCTCTGTTATTTGGGCTTTAATTGACTGGATGGAGGCTAACATGGTGCTGTTGATCTCACTCTGCTCCGACATGGTTCCCTTTCCCTTTGGTGGCATCAAGTGTTCGGTGTCTGACTCTGAAAATGTGCATGATACTCGATTAATGCTCAGAATTGATGAAGTCTCAGATATTAATTCGAGATTAAAGATAATATCAAATAGTGGATTGATGGATATTGTGAAGGGTGAAGTGGAGAAAGTGGAATATTTGGGAAGTGAGTCTCCTCGAATAGAAGGTGAACGACTCGGAGTGTAGAATGAGTTTGCAGAGTCCAAACGAGAAATACTCCAGTTCGACATCTTTGAAATCAATAGGCAAGGTGCGAGAACACGAAGGTCAATGCAAGAGTGAAAGCTAATGAAGGTGCAAATTGCGCAAAAGGATCTTTATCATTAGCAAGCAAACACAATACAAGCCCCCATTCACCAACTCAATTCAATGTAAATACCGTAAAGGTTCAGTTAATTATCTTGTCAATTTTAGAGTTTGGTGAGAATACAATCTATCAGAGCGGTTAAAGCGAGCTGTTAGGAACCCAATGCTCTCAGGAGACTGGCCTAATCCCAAAATTAGATCTTTCCCAGCCAATACGAATTGCGGACCGTTTACGAGCTACCCGGTCAATTCAATCTGTTAAGGACGTCACGGGCCGCTTTACCGGCTACCGGAGAGAACATCACTAGAGAATGACTAACCCAAGATAGTAGTCTGAAAAGAGTTCGAGCGTGGTTCTATCCTAGTGTGCGGGTCGCTCTCTCGCTAAATACAAACCAAACAATGAGGGGGTTACTCTCCCCAAAACAATGATTTTTCCTTATGTTATTTTAGGGTCAAGTTTTCTTTAGCAGTCCCGTATTTTAGGCAGTTGTCACTTGTTTAAATATTTTCAAAGAATCGTCTACCGAGTGTCCAATTTCCTTTTTTAACTTATGTGAGTGAAAACAAGGAAGGAGATCGGAAATGCCAATACGTAGTTAAAAACAACACAGAATTTAAATACAGAAAAATAAACTATCCTATATGATGCAAGTGAACCATCCTAGATGATAGCTTTTATTAACGGGTAAGAACAAGTTAATTTGACTAAGTCCAAATTACGCTCTATTCTATAGGTACAAAAATTCTTGTTTAGGGTGTTTGGACCTAATTAATTACCTGGCTCAAGCAAATTAATTAAACCAATCAAGAGGTAGCTCACAAAATCCGCGTGAAACAAAGAAAATAAAGGTGATGAAAACAAAACCGGTGAGGTCCCCCAAGTGCACCGGCACTTGGAGAAACAGACCCTGCAACAAATAAATATCTGTAATACAGAGTTCAAATGCTAGAAAAATAAATGAAAAAAAATCTTTTTTTGGTCTCCTTCAATTCTTCTTATCCTCCTCTCACGCTATCATGCGGCTTGGTGAAGAATCAAGCCGCCTCCGCATCACTTGGGTGCTTCGGCTCTCCTAGGATCTCCTCCTTCACTTCGCGGGCCCTCACAAGAAAAAGAAGGAGAGAATGTGTAAGAAACACAATTATCAAATATAAGCAGTGAATATGAGCAATGAAATAATGTGGCAAAATGTAAACAGATATTTACAACCAAGAATAGCAGGTTAAGAAAAACCTAACTACCCTCACCGTGCCTCCCCGGCAATGGCGCTATTTTGTTGATTAAGCTTTTATGGGGTTTTAGTTATTTGAATTATGAACAAGTCATTGCAACCTAATTAAACATCAACGGACAAACAATTTTTTCTTTCTCTCGCTGCAAAATAATTACAGAAAATAATGTGTAGCGAGATAGTTTTTTGTTTTTTAATTTTTATTTTATTTTTTATTTTCATTTTAAATAAATAGTAAAAATATTTACAAATACAATATGTACAAATACATGGGAAAATTGCACAAACCACCCTGGAAAAACCAACTTTTCACTCGTAACTCCAAAAATTGTGAAATCACAACCATTTTAAAGATAATTTAATTTAGAATACAAAGTAAGTGAGCTTGGTTCAATTTGAGTTCATATGGAGCTGAATTGGTCTTTCAATTATTGCTTAGTGGCTTTTTCCAAGTGTGGTTGCTTTTATTCTGTAATGATTTGATTATACAATTATTTTTATTAATTAGGAAACATTTTTCTTTACAACTTTTGTTTTGAAAATTATTTTGTTTGAGGTCAATTTATGTACAAATAAAATAATGAAGTATACAAATATACACAACACATATTTTTTTTTGGATTTTCTGAATAAGGACCCTATCTCCCCCTACTTTATTCCTAGTCGATAAGGTCAAGTCTTGACCTTCTCTCGAGGTTCGGGTCAGCCTGTATTTATTACATATGCACAGTCTTCCTTTTTTTATTTTCATTTCTTTATTTTTCATGTCTTTCTTTCTTTATTTATTTTAGGCTAAAATGGTAAGAAGTGTACAATATTTACACAGATGCAAGTTAGTAAGAATATGGAGTTAGTATTATATACATGTGTTTTATAAGGGATTTTAAGCTAAAATAAATGAATAAAGATGATGAATCGTAGATTCATCAGGTAGCAGCTGATGTTGTTGGAGACTCGGACTGCCTTGTGCGGGAACATCGAATCCACGGACGACGCAAGAGTTCTAGACCTCTCTCCATATCGACGAAGAGAGGGCTGGTCGTGGTGGATTTAGGGTATTAGGCTTCGATGTAGGACCATTGCTCTAATACCATGTTGAGAAGAGAGACGAATGAGAGGTTTATTCCAAAGAGTTAGGGTCTCTTATATAGAGAGCCAAATCCTGAGATGCCTGCAACTGTTAGCGTCATGTGTTTGAATGTTCATAACGCGACGTTGAATGTAGATCCTGTAATGCCTCATCTTCGGCACGACAGTTTAGACTGATGACGTGTTGGCCCCAATTACTTTTGGAAAAATAAAGCCAATAATGATATCTCGTACTGTGAACTCTCGGAAAGATGGAGGGAAACATGACATGGCTCATTCCGTGGGTATGAAGGCAGATCCTCATGAATGGTTGGTGTTGGATTCGGGTCAGGTTGCTCAGGTATCAACGGACCTGGTGTTGATGATGATCCCAGTAGGAGGGGGAGGGAAAACCCCAGAAGATGGGTCGAGGTCGTTGGATCTGGACCCCAAGGTTGCGAGCGATTTGAATCCAAAGCACGTTGATGATCTGGGAAAGGAATCTCAATTCGAACTTATGGTGGTTCTCTGGCAGACTCCTCAGATGGAAAATATGTTAGTCTCTGATAGAGATCGAGTACTCATGTATGGGCATTCTGAAGTTGGCGATAGAAGGGCCCCAGGGCTACTGGTGGCTTTGAAGAACTACGTAGATGCTGCGGAAAGGGGTTGAGACGCAGATGTAGCGGCGGTTTTCCTTGAGGCTAGCAGTTATGGGAAGAATGTGTGCAATGAGAGAGGTTGTGGTGGCTCTCTTTGGAGGGGAAAAGGTTATCAAGGGGAGGTGGAAGAGATTGCACGACAAGAGGTGAGAGAGGCACCCGCTGAAAAAAAGTTGGCTGGGAGAGGAGTGGAAGGGGCAGGGGAGGTTTTGGAAGGGGAGAGAAATGTTTTGAAGGGGGTGAAGGGGGACTGCAGGGAACTGGGGGAGTTGCGCAAGGCGCTGGAGGGGAGCGAGTAGGGTGGTGCTTTGAGTGAAAGCCAAAGGTGAGGAGGATGAGGGGGAAGAGAAGATTGTAGGGGGAGTCAGGGTCGAGTTCTGATCAGGTAGTGGGGGAGTGTCCTAACGTGGCAGATGACGGAGCGGGTTCTCCTATTAGGAAACCTAGCTTTTTCAGCCTCCTCGATAGACGATTTGCAGAAAGTTTGGGCATCATTCCACCGCGAGGGAAGAATAAAATTGTTTCCTCATGAAGGTACTTTTGTGGAACGTAAGGGGGTTGGGTCGTCCTGAGAAATGGCTAGGCATCAGTTATCTGATTTTTTATTCTCAGGCGGATATTGTGCTTCTACAAGAGACAAAAGTATCCAGGCTGGGGGTGATGTGTGGCAGGATCTAGGAGATGGCTCTTCTTTTGACTTCGTAGAGGTGGAGGCTCAAGCTATGGCAGGCGGGCTACTAACTGGATGGAGGAGACATGAATTTGAGAAGCTGGCGGAGAGAAGATCCTTGTTCTCTTTATCAGTTCTAATGAAGAGGAAGGCAGACATTGTGATTTTTGTTGTGACCAATGTGTATGGACCTACAGGTTCGGTACATGGTTCGTTGGCAACAGATCTCGCAGAGGTGGGAGCTTACTGAGAGGAGGACATTTGTCTCATTGGCAGTGACCTTAATGTGATGTTGTTGCCAGAAGACAGACCATCGAGGAGTGGTGGATGCGATGCGGGTTCGGGGGATTTCAGAAACCTGATGCACGCCTTGGGGCTCATGATTTTTGATGCGGTTGGATGTGCTTACACTTGGTGGAATGTTAGGTCGAAATCGCGGTTAGACAGATTCCTTTTCTCGCCTGAGGGAGTGGAGTTTTCCCCCTCTCTAGGGGGTGGGCGTTACCTCGATCATACTCCGACCGCACATCAATTCTATGGTTTTCCGAGGAGCACAAGCGACCCAGGTCCTTTTTCAGATTTGAGCGGGCATAGCTAATGGAAGAAGGGTTCAAGGAGGAGATCATCGTTAGATGGAGGAATTGGCAGGTGGAGGGGTCGACGGTAGGGCGTCTGGCAGCCAAATTGTCATTGCTGAAGAATTTTCTGATAGATTACGACCATGGAGTGAGTTCACGGAGGAGGGAGCGCAGACGTGAGGCCAACAGGGAGTAGTTTATTTGGATAGTCAGGATGACCACAGGGGTCTGGAACGCAATGAGGTGCTAGAGCGTGCGAGACTACTCGATGAATTACTTCTGTAGGATAGGAAGGAGGAAGTGGAATGGAGGCAGAGATCTGGGCAGATGTGGTTGCAAGAAGGGGACCCAAATACGAGATTTTTCCACTCAATGGCTTCAGGCAGAAGAAGGATGAATTTCATTCAGAGTCTCGAAGTGGGGGGAGAAAGGGTGGCGGACGACGTTTAGCTTGGGCATGCTCTCAGGAAGCATTTTATGGAAATGTCAAGAAGAAAGAGAGGCGAGGGTGGGGGTGGCGAGGAACCGGTGTGAAGTCGCTATCTAAGGAACAAGCGCTTGGGCTTGAGGCGCCTTTTGTTGAGGAGGAAGTGAAAAGCACGGTGTGAGGTTTGAATGCAGATGGAGCACTAGGACCATATGGCTTTTTGGTTCTATTCTATAGAGAATTTTGGGATCTGTTGAAGGAGGAGGTTCTGGCAGTAATCAACGAATTTAGAGACGGAAACATGGGTTTTGAGAAGATTAATCGGGCACTACTCTTTATCCTACCCAAGAAGGAACACCTAGTGCGGATGGAGGGTTTTAGACCCATTGTCCTATCCAATTCCATCTATTTGATCATAGCCAAGGTCCTAGCAAATAGGCTGTGGCGGGTTCTAGATGATGTGATACTGGAAAATCAAACTGCTTTTATACCATGCAGGCAGATGGTTGATGGAATTGTTATGTGATGACCGAGAATATCAATCCGAAATCTAGGTGAAGGTATAATCAATCAAGGGTCATTGCGACCCGGATCTCGAATCTCAGTCAACAAGAAAAATCAGATCACCAAATAAAGCAAACAATCAATAAAGCACGAATAGTGGTCTTGCTATTTATTTAACCTAGTATAACGACCAGGGTCGAACTCAAGGAGCACGGGTTGGCCAAGTGGCCTATGAAGTAGTCAGAAATAGAAATAAAATAAAATAAGGTATTTTTGGTGGATTTTATAAATTTTTAAAAGTTTTTTTGTAATTTTTTATTATGAAGGAAATATAAGAAGAAGGCAAAAAGCACACAAACAACAATTTATTAAACACTCCAAAACAACTCAGAAAATTCAAATAATTTTTTTATTTTATATATTTTTTAGTGTTTTTGGTAATTTTTTTCATAATTTTATAATTTTTTGATGATTTTATAAAAATAGAAAAAGGCAAAATAAGGAACTAATGTGCAGCCAGATTTGAAAGGCTAATTAAAAATATATAATTAGCTCTAAAAACTGAAGACAATTTTTATAAAAATAGAAATAAAAACTAAGATACAAAAAACAAAATTGCATTTTTTTGAATTTTATCGAATTTTTAATTATTTTTATAAGGTTTTTATGGTTTTTTAGTTTTTAGGGGTTTTATAAATCCAAATAAAGCAAAAATTGGACTGAAGCTCAAAGACTAAAAAACAATCAGATACAAAATTTTTTAAAATTTTTAAATAATTTTTTATATTTTTAATTGATTTTATAAACCAAACATTAGCAAAAACAAGGGTTTTTGAATTTTTAAAAATAGCAAACAGTAACAAAAATGTTCCAAAAAAGTAGTGAAATTTTTACACAATAGCAGGAGCCACGTGTCCAAATTTCACAATTTTTGGAATTAAATTGCTATTTTATTTGACTAATAGAAGGGACACTACATACATGGACCAAAGTGCAAGAAAAACTAATTCTAGGACCGAATGATAACACATGTGAAAACTAGAGGTCCAAATCTGCAAAAAGTCCAGAAGGGCACGAGACATGCACGTGATCAGAGGGACTAAAGTGTAATTCCTATTTATAAAGATACATTCAATAACAGCTGAGAAGTTCAAGGAAAAATATGCAAATAATCCTCAAATCACGTGTCGATGCACGTGTTCCATATACACAGGGACTGATTAGCAAATAAAGCAAGCACAGGGTCTTGGATGCAATATGTCCAAAATAAAAAACAACTACAAAACTTAAATACAGGACTGAAAAGTAAATGCAAAAATAAAAGGGCCTAAGAGTAAATTATCCTATTATTATGATCCAACGGCTGGGTGGTGATCCATCTCTGATTGGACGATGGAGAAACGCGGATGCCCCTTCGACGATGAGTGTCCTGGATCTGATCCTCAGATGGATCGTATGGCTATGAGCCCCTCACGAACGGGTGGCTGAGATCTGAACTGGGGCGAGAGGCTCGATCGGACGGCAATGGAGGATCCTGAAAGAACAAGATGCCGGCGAGCTTCGCCTGGCTACTGTATGCGCTAGGGACCTCCTCCGGTGCTGCTCTGAGAGGGGAAATGAAGCCCAAGGTCATCCGCAGCTACTGATGGTCTCCGATGAGGCCGGGAGCCACTAGGGTGCTCCGGCGACGTCGGGGACCTGGAGCTACTGTGCCCGAGCGGTTGGACCCCCAGATGAGGTCCTACTTCGCTGAGTCCTGCACAGAAAGAAAGTTGGGTCGAGGGCAAAGTGCCTCGACCCGGTTGTGGGCGAAGAGGGTGCGTGGGTGAGTCGGGGCGGCGCTCTCCGGTGAGGCAACGACGGAGGAAAGCGAATGCCCGGTTCTGAGGTGAACCCGGGTGAATGAAGGGTGGAGAAGATGAGGAGAGGTCTCGTGGAGGTGTAGAGGCGGTCAGATGGACAAATGGGTGAACGGAGTGTCGGAAAATGGGCGGCGAACGGCGGCGGTCGGTAAAACAAAAAGCAAAATCTACGGCTACCTACTGAAGATCTAGGCTACCTGGTGGTCGAATTCGTCTATGGTGGAGGTGCTGGACCTCCGATGGTCGTCGCCTCGATGGTTTGATGGGTCCAAAGGCTTGGGCTCGCTTTGTGGCGGAGCACGGCGGCGATGACCACTGGATCAGTGGTTCCCGACTGCTCGTCCCTCTCTGATACTCTCTCGCGCATGGTTGTCGCTCAGGTGAAGGAGAGGAGGTCATCAGAGGCAAGGGGGAAGGCCAAAGATGTGTGAAATGGTGGAAGGAGGCGAAGCTATATAGTGTTGCAGGTCCGATAAGAGAGGAGTGGAGCGTGCAATCCGATGTACGGACCCCTAGAGAGAAAAGAGGGCTTGAATCACGAATCCAAGGGCTGCAATCGGAGCTAGGAGTTTAGGTAAATGGGATACGAAGTGATTCGGGAAAAAGGGGAGAAGTCGGGTCGAAACGAGGTCCGGATCCTAAGTGGTCCAGGGGGGAGAGTTAACCGGTGGTCAACAATCCCCCGTGGACCGATGGAAAAATTTCATTGCAAAAAGATTTGAAAAATCAAAATAAAATAGAAAATGACTTTATTTAAAAATATTTACAAAATAAAAAATGTTTATTTATTTTCAAAGTTTTTTAGTGATTTTTATTTATTTTTTTGAAAAATAAATTTTGTATTTACATTATATTATATTATATACAGGTATATGTACCTATGTATTTTTGAATTTTATTTTTATTATGTTATTTATGTAAAATTATTCCAATTTTATATTTTATTTATTTACACCATAAAATTTAGAATATAAAATGATTTTTATTTGATTGTTATTAATTATTTACAAGGGTAAAATAAATATGTTTTTTATTTTATATACATGGTATATGTACACTGAGGAGAGAGAAATTATTTATATTTATTTTTATTTTATTTTCCCATTTTTATTTTATTTTTATAAATATATACAAAGTGTGAGAAACACATAGATATTTTTATTTTTGGAAAATAAAATATTTACACTAAGAGGGGTATTTGTACAAGGCTGAGTCACCATATCTCTCTCTACTCATTTTATTTTGCGGTTAGGCCCCTGTTGAGCCTTCCCTTGGGTTCAAGTCACTCAATATTTATTCTACATATTTCCCTATTTTTCTTTATTTCTTTATTCTTTTATTTTTACACAAAAACATGCTAATTATGAGTATTTACACAATGCAAGCTTTTTGGTAAATTATTATATTTACAAACATATACATGGTGGTTTGTAAAGGTTTTTAGCTAAAATAAAAGAATAAAGAGTGAGGAATGAGGATTCATCACCCCCCTATACTTAACTTTGTTAGTCCCTTAGCAAACACTTATTTGAAAAAGAAGTGAAAAAAAAAGAAAAAGAAAAGAGGGGAAAAATGAATGAATCGATGATGATTATTAAACTTGCCTTCATTAAATTGAAGTATGGAGCTCAGTCAGATCTTTGGATTATTAATGTGTCAGAACCTTATTTGGAATTACGTTTAAAACTCAACAACCTCTAAGTTCCACTAATCTATAGTCAAGACTCCTCAACAATCCAGATCAGAATAGGTCTACATACACAAACCCTGAAGACCATGAATCTTTTCTTGTACTGTGTAAGTGAGGTATAGCTCTCCACCTCAGAAGTAGCAAAATGACAACCCTCCCCAACAAGGTAACTCTAATGTCCTAGTCTGGCCACTCTTTCCTCGAGGAGCAGGGTATTCCATTCTAAGTTCAAGTTCAACCGGCTCAAGAAGACGGGGAAGAAGAGAATGGACCATGGCCAGTGTAGCCATGTATCCTTGGGAGCTCAACCAGCGTAGCTAAGTCTCCCTGCTGCAAGCTTCATAAGATGGAACATGGATCTCAAGCTTTGCTTATTGTACTATATACACTCCAGTGGGATTATCATTTTCTATCAGACCCACCACATTTTTGGAGTTCTTTTCTCTTTGCATTTTTTTGATGTGCATATATACAACATATCTACAAAGTGCAGCATATATACATAAGGAGTTCTTCCTCTTGAGCCAGTAGACTATCCCTCTTTTGAAGCATTATTGCAACCCACAACTCCTGTCGTTGTACCTCATGGCGATCAGACCAAGTTGAGATGCACTTCCTTCACTATAAGAAGAAGAGAGGTTCCACCTAGAAGTACTACCCTTATATGCTACCCCAAGTCAAGGAAGATTGCCTCCTCACCACCTCATCCGTAGAGAGCTCGGTGTAAAGTGCTGGTCCAAGTAAAGCCATTGTCTGAAAGAGTCATGTGTGTGTTGTTAAGTGCTCTACTTAGGCTCATCGAGATGACATATGATCATAGCCTAGTGGACTCAAAGAATTATGTCACCATGGACCTGAAAAGTCTTAACCCTAAGCCCTATAAGGTTCCTCTTAGAATTAGGTGGATTAAGATCTTAACCAAGTTCCATTTTTCAATTTAATTCCAGGCTAGTTTCAATGTCAACTATGATTTAGGAAAAACTGTACAATATTTACAAAGATGCTATTTACAAAATTTTTGAAAAATATTTTGAAAACATGGATGTATGCATGAATGCAAGTTTTGCAAAATATTTACACAAATTTACACAAGGTTTTTGCAAACTTTTGATTTTCAAATCATTTTACAAAAATTTTGTACTATATACATAATTTTGATATGAAAATATTTACAAGCTATGTACACAAAAGATTTTTACAAACATTTTTACAAAAATAATTTGTACAACTAGCTATGTATGTGCAATAAAAGAATTTTATTTACAAGGAAAAATTTTTAATTTTTATGGATTTTTGGATTTTATCCATTTTTATTTATCAACTCACTCACACAAAGTACGAGTTATGGCTAAAGTATATATGAAATATGAACGACACCCCCCTATACTTGGCTCGACGATGTCCTCAGAGTGAATCAAGAGCAATCAAGAAGACATAACTCGTGTTTAGTATCTGGAAGTGAAAAGGAAGTCTATATACAAAGATGAATGAAAGAATAGAAATGCAAGAGGAGATCTCGAGATTTTCCCCTATACTTAGGATCAGGTAATCCTAAGTATAGCAGGCTGTACACAAAAGGAAATCCGAGTGAGAACGTACAGGGTCTACCTCCTCTATACTTAGGGTAAAATATCCCTAAGTATAGGCATCGAAACAGAGGTAGAAAGAGACAAAGAAAACATATATATACAAGAAGGATGGGCATTACTCCCCCTATACTTAAGGTGAAAAATCCTTAAGTATAGGCAACGACAGGAGTAATGAAACAGAACGATATGCACAACTTGGTGTTTCCACCCCCATACTTAGGATGAGGTATATCCTAAGTATAGCAAATATAATCCTACATGATACCTGGGGTGAAAAAAAACACGGAAGAAAGAACGATCAAATCATGACGAAACACGTATATACAAAAGGGTAAAATGTTGAGGTGCCTCTCAACAAGCGCTAGGTTTTATGCTCCTAGCTGGGCGCAAAGGCTAGGACAAAGCTGTGTCAAGGTTCAGGACAACATCTGTAAGGCAAATGTCGTACTGTCATCGCAGTCTCGGTATGAGAACGACGACGAAATCAACAAAGTAAAGAATGAGACCAGGTAGGTAATCAGGCGGGTGTCTGCTAACGGCTAAGGATATGGGAATAAGGACTCGGGATCCAGTAGCACAAAAGAAATCCTCGGCTCGGGATCAGACTGGAGTGGAGGTGTAGAGCTGAAGAAATCAAATGTGGAGAAGGATGGATCAGTCATAGAATCCTCCACGTCAATCAGCGTCTCAAAAAGGTGTGGAAAATCAAGATCAGGAGACTCTCTACGAAAACTGATATCCGATGCATATAATGGAGATAAATCAGATAGATCATCGAATATCTCAAGGATTGGCTCATCCTCGCAAGGGTCGTTGAGGTGAGACAACTCAGAATCAGAAAGATCGGAAGACTCGATTTCGTGATCTTCCAGATCGGATACACTCTCAGAAGGTGAAACCGAGTACTCATCATGTGTGGCATTCTCCCGCAGATAACCCTCGGGGAGGAATGCAAGATCATTGGTGAGAAATAGAGGATTGGGATCTATAAGGGCATCTGCACTACTGTCAAGAACCCGCTCTATGAACCAGAATCCATCGTCATCTGAAGTCTATCTCTAGTCAATTTGGAAACAGGAGAAGGTACTGGTCAATAATGCGGAGGCTGGCGATGTGGCTACAACTGATCCTCGCTCTGTGGCAATGCCGGCTGTCATCTGGGCCTCAGAAAATGTATCTGTCTCATCAAAATGGAGGACACCAGGCTCAAATATGGGACTCGCTGTATCTGGCATCTCAAAGTGGTATCCTATATCGAGCTCTGGATGGTGGGCTGAGTCCTGGTATCTGTTTGAATCAGAGAAGTGTCTCTGTAGAATAGAAGCTGAATCATCCGGGGCTGGACTCTGAAATGACTGGATCGATGGATGTAGTAGCGGGGGCTCCTCCATCTCCTGGAATATCAGAAGATCTGATATCCAACAGTCTTCAATTGAAAACTCTGGGGCTGACTCGAACTCCAGCTGGAAGACCAACGGGAACTTGAGTAGTCTCTGGGTCAGAACCTCCACTATGGCAGTCATCTCCTTTGTACTCTGTGCTACGGCAGAATCCAAGTCATCGATCGGGTGTGTAGAAGTTGTATCCTCATGTAGTGCGACACACCTCACTGGTATTGCAACATCCTCATGTATTGTTCCGACTATGGCATCTCGTGAACATGGTCTCTGTGAAAGTAATGTCGAGATGGTATCCAGTAACTCAATGTCAGAACCGCGGTGTGAACCGCCACACGAGGTAATCACCAATGCTATCTGATCCGCGGTCATCCCCCGCATGGAGATCTCAATAAGGTCTGTCAGTGAAAGTCCGTGCTCGGGAAATCTCCTCAAGAGGTCAAGAAACCGCAGCCATGCCTCCTGCAGTGGCTCCTGGGGGTCTACTGAAAACTCCGATTTCAAAGACCGCATCCTATCTACTCTGCGGTGGGGATAAAATCTATGTAGAAACTCTCGACATAGCTCTCCCCACGTAGCGAATCTCCTTCCCAATCGTCTGTGCCATCTCATGGCTCTATCCTGAAGTGTAAATGGGAAGGTCTTCGGCATCAGCTCCTCTGCAGTGATATCTGAAAATGTCTGGTTCTCGCAGAACTCCTCGAACTCGGCCAGATGAAGATACGGCTCCTCGTGCACCTCTCCCGAGAATGTCGGCAGTCTCTGAATAAACTCCAAATTCAGAATAATGGACCTAATGTAGAAACTGACTCAGCTCCCTGTCCTATCTGCTCATCCACCATACTGGCATAGGAGGCATCTGATACTCACATCTGCTCTCTGTGATCGTATGTGAAGTGCACTCTCAATCCAGCCATGGCATCGTCCGGGTCATGTATCTGCTCAATCTGATCTACGTAAACATCTAGCGCAACATGCCTAGAAGAATGAAAGGGAGAGGAGGGGGAACGGGAGGTTGGTCGAAGATCCGACCTCTCTCGAAGGTGGACTAGACTGATGGTCAGAGGATGGAGAAGTCGTAAGAGTCGGCAAGAAGTAAGGGGGGTCCATCATCCAGGGGTAAAGAAGAGGAAGAAGTAGAAGACTGAAGGGAGGGTGGGAGGGAGAAAGATAGATGAATAGATGGAGCAGAAGATAGATGGGGAGAAGGCAGAAGGGATCTGGAAACACACAAGATGAGAAAACAAACCCCTGATTCACCTACTCAACACTGAGCTGAAGACCGTAAAGGTTCGGTCAATTATCTTGTCGCTTTTATTAGGTGAGAAAGCAGTATTTCAGAGCGATTATGTGAGCTGATAGGAATCATAATACTCTTAACAGACTGTTCCGAATAAAAGGCCTGTAGTCTGTCAAGAAATCGGATATGGCTCTAGCCTAGGATGCGGGTCACTCTCTCGCTCATCCAAACCAAACAAGGAGGGGGTTGCTCTCCCCAAGACAGATTTTTAGATGAGATATCTTTTGGGGTCAAGTGTGTTTAGTAGTCCCGATTTTTATTGTTTTTATTTTTAGGTATTTTTCAAGCAAACAAACGCCTAACGGATTTTCCGGGTTCTCCTGATTTTATTTAAGTCAAAAAATAGAGGGAGAAGACGAAAAAGCCAATGCGTGAAGAAATCAATGATGCATGCAGAGTAAGAGATGCATACCTGACTTCAGCAGTCTACATGCAGAGTGATCCACACATAAAAATAAAGACAGAAAGTAAACTATCTATATAATGCACAAGGAAAATGGCCTTAGGCGAAGCATTTTCTACACGGGGAGAACAGTAGCTAATGGGTCAACGGGAGGGGTCGGGGTCCGGTCTCTGATGCCGATCGGTGTCCGCCACAACAGATCCTGCCAGCGCTGTATACAGCCTCTAGCGGCACGTGTCACCTCGAGTGACCAGGTTAGCTTTTTCTTTATTAATTAGTAATCAGGTCCAATTAGACGATCTATAGGAGCAGGCAATCTCATTAGGCTGGGGTCCTAATTAATTATGGTGCAAGCACAGAAAATCCTACGGCTAAGGTTAAATCCTCGAAAATCAGATAAGCAGTAAAAGGTGAAAAATCAAAACCGGCGGAAAACGTGGTGAGGTCCCCCGAGCACACCGGTGCTCGGCGAAACAGACCTCGCAATCACAAGTCTGGATGTCTCTGAGTCTCTGTCCATGTATTATTACAACAAAATGGTCTGTAGGGAAAACAAAGCTGATCTAATCTAAATACGGCTCCCTCACTCCTGCTCGCCTCCTCGCGCTCTCCTGCGGCTCTGTAGAGAAGAGAGCCGCCTTCGGCTACCGCGGCTGCTTCGGATTTTCGAGAAAAGCTGCCTCGGTCCTCGGGCACTCGTAAGAAAACAAATAGGGGTGTATCAGACCAGATTATTATAAAAATATGCAAGAGAAAATAAAATAAAATAAAATGACAACTTTATGCAAAAATAAAAACAAAATAAAAGCAAAAACAAAAACAAATAAAATAAAATAAAATAAAAATAACATAAAAATAAAAATGAAAAGAAAACAAAAAGTCGCGAAAACAGTGAAAGAAACAAAAAGCCACAGAAAAAGCCGCGAACGAAAAACAAAAACAAAAACGACTACTAAGCCGTGCTCCCCGGCAACGACGCCATTCTGATGATCGAGGATATCGATCCAAAATCTAGGTGAAGGTATAATCAATCAAGGGTCGTTGCGACCCGGATCTCGAATCTTAGTCAACAAGAAAAATCAGACCACCAAATAAAGCAAACAGTCAATAAAGCACGAATAACGGTCTCGCTTTTTATTTAACCTGGTATAACGATCAGGGTCAAACTCAAGGAGCACGGGTTGTCCAAGTGGCCTACGAAGTAGTCATAAATAGAAATAAAATAAAAAAGGTATTTTTGGTGGATATTATAAATTTTTAATTTTTTTTGTATTTTTTATTATGAAGGAAATATAAGAAGAAGGCAAAAAAGCACACAAACAACAATTTATTAGACACTCCACAACAACTCAGAAATTCAGATAAAAGTATTTTTGTATTTTATATAATTTTAAGTGTTTTTGGTAATATTTTTCAGAATTTTATAATTTTTTTGTTGATTTTATAAAAATAGAAAAAGGCAGATTTAAGGAACTAATGTACAACCAGATTTGAAAGGCTAATTAAAAATATGTAATTAGCCTCTAAAAATCTGAACATAATTTTTATGAAAAATAGAAATAAAAACTAAGCTACAGAAACCAAAATTGCATTTTTTTTGAATTTTATAGAATTTTTAATAATTTTTATAAGGTTTTTAGGTTTTTTTAGTTTTTAGGGGTTTTATAAATCCAAATAAAGCAAAAATTAGACTGAAGCACAAAGACACAAAAACAATCAGAGACAATTTTTTTTAGAATTTTTAAAAATTTTTTATATTTTTAATTTATTTTATAAACCAAACAATAGCAAAAATAAGGGTTTTTGAATTTTTAAAAATAGCAAACAGTAACAAAAATGTTCCAAAATATTAGTCAAATATTTACACAGTGGCAGGAGCCATGTGTCCAAATTTCACAATTTTTGGAATTAATTTTCTATTTTATTCGACCAATAGAAGGGACACAGCACACAAGGACCAAAGTGCAAGAAAAACTAATTCTAGGACCAAATGATAACACGTGTGAAAACCAGAGGTCCAAATCTGCAAAAAGCCCAGAAGGGCACGAGGCATGCACGTGATTCAAACTCAGAGGGACTAAAGTGCAATTCCTATTTATAAGGATACATTCAATAACATCTGAGAAGTTCAAGGAAAAATATGCAAATAACCCTCAAATCACGTGTCGATGCACGTGTTCCATATACACAGGGATTGATTAGCAAATAAAGCAAGCACAGGGTCCTGGATGCAATATGTCCAAAATAAAAAACAACTACGAAACTTAATTACAAGACTGAAAAGTAAATGCAAAAGTAAAAGGGCCTAAGAGTAAATTACCCTATTATTATGATCCAACAGCTGGGGGACGAACCATCTCTGACCAGATGGTGAAGAAATGCAGATGCCCCTTCGGTGATGAGTGGCCTGGATCTGATCCTCATATGGATCGTATGGCTACGAGCCCTCACGAACGGGTGGCTGAGATCTGAACTGGGGCGAGAGGCTCGTTCGGACGGAATTGGAGGATCTTGGAAGAACAAGACGCCGGCGAGCTTCGTCCGGCTACTGTACGCGCCAGGGACCTCCTCCGATGCTGCTCTGAGAGGGGAAATGAAGCCCAAGGTTGTCCGCAGCTACTGATGGTCTCCGATGAGGCCAGGAGCCACCAGGGTGCTCCGACGACGTCGGGGACCTGGAGCTATTGTACCCGAGTGGTTGGAACCCCAGATGAGGTTCTGCTTCACTGAGTCCTGCATAGAAAGAAAGCTGGGTCGAGGGCAAAGTGCCTCGACCCGGTTGTGGGCGAAGAGGGTCCGTGGGTGAGTCGGGGCGGCGCTCTCCGGCGAGGCGATGACGGAGGAAAGCGAATGCCCAGTTCTGGGGCAAACCAGGGTGAACGAAGGGGCAGAGAAGATGCGGAGAGGTCTCGTGGAGGTTTAGAGGCGGTCGGATTGCCAAATGGGTGAACGGAGTGTCGGAAAATGGGCGGCGAACAACAACGGTCGGAAAAACAAAAAGCGAAATTTACGGCTACCTACTGAATATCTATGCTACCTGGTAGTCGAAGTCATCTGTGGTGGAGGTGTTGGACCTCCGGGGATCGTCGCCTCAATGGTTCGACAGGTCCAGAGGCTCGGGCTCGCCTAGTGGCGGAGCACGGCGGTGATGACCACCGGATCAGTGGTTCCTGGCTGCTCGTCTCTCTTTGCTACTCTCTCGCACGCGGTTGTCACTCAGGTGAAGGAGAGGAGGTCATAGGAGGCGAGGGAGAAGGCCAAAGATGCGTGAAATGGAGGAAGGAGGCGAAGCTATATAGTGCTGCAGGTCCGATAAGAGAGGAGTGGAGCGTGCAATCCGATGCACGGACCCCTAGAGAGAAAAGCGGGCGTGAATCACGAATCCAGGGATGCAATCGGAGCTAGGAGTTTAGGTAAATGGGAGGCGAAGTGGTTCGGGAAAAGGGGAGAAGTCGGGTCGAAACGAGGTCCGGATCCTTAGTGGTCCAGGGGGGAGAGTTGACCGAGGGTCAGCAATCCCCCGTGGACAAATGGAAAAATTCCATTGGAAAAAGATTTGAAAAATCAAAATAAAATAGAAAACGACTTTATTTAAAAATATTTACAAAATAAAAATTGTTTATTTATTTTCAAAGTATTTTTTAGTGATTTTTATTTATTTTTTTGAAAAATAAATTATGTATTTATATTATATTATATTATATACACGTATATGTACCTATATATTTTTGAATTTTATTTTTATTATGTTATTTATATACAATTATTCCAATTTTATATTTTATTTATTTACATCATAAAATTTGGAATATAAAATGATTTTTATTTGATTTTTATTAATTATTTACAATGGTAAAATAAATATGTCTTATATGTTATATACATGGTATATGTACACTGAGGAGAGAGAACTTGTTTATTTTTTTCTTTTATTTTCCCATTTTTATTTTATTTTTATAAATATATACAAAGTGTGAGAAACACATAGATATTTTTATTTTTGGAAAATAAAATATTTACACTAAGAGGGGTATTTGTACAAAGTTGAGTCACCCTATCTCTCTCTACTCATTTTATTTTGCGGTTAGGCCCCTGTTGAGCCTTCCCTTGCGTTCAGGTCAATCAATATTTATTCTAAATATTTCCTTCTTTTTCTTTATTTCTTTATTCTTTTATTTTTGCACAAAAACATGTTAATTATGAGTATTTACACAATGCATGCTTTTTGGTAAATTATTATATTTACAAACATATACATGGTGTTTTGCAAAATTTTTTAGCTAAAATAAAAGAATAAAGAGTGATGAATGAGGATTCATCATTGTTGCTTCGGAGATATGTCTACAGTGGAGACGAGAAAACAAGAAGGGGTTGATGTGGAAGATTGATTTCAAAAAAGCTTACGATTGCATAGACTGGAGTTTCTTATGGGACTCGTTGCGGTGGTGCGGGTCTACAGACCTCTGGATATCTTGTATGAAGAGGTGCGTCACAACCTTGTCTTATGCAGTATTGGTGAATGGGAGGCCGGAGTGGGGTTTTTTCCAGCCACAAAGGGGCGTGCAATAGGGATGCCCGTTAGCGCCAATGCTTTTTGTCCTGGTGGCAGACACATTAGCAGTGACGTTTAGGAGAGCAGTCGATGAAGGGTGGTGTGAGGGGTTCCGGGTAGGCAATATCTCAGTTCCCCTCCTACAATATGCAGATGATACAATGATTTTTTTGGGAGGCATGGAAGAAATGCACAGAAGGACAAAGCAATTGGTGGATATCTTCAGCATCATTTCTGGACTCAAGATCAATCCAAGTAAGTCTGTGGTGATCCAGTTTGGGATGGATGAGGAGGAGAGTAGAGAAAGGGTTGTGCTTCTAGGATACTTCCTTGGGGACCTACCCATATCTTACCTTGGTCTTCCTTTGGTGGCAGGCAAGCTTAGAAAAACAGAATGGGACATGGTTCTCAAGAGATTTAAGCAGAGGCTTGCGGGCTGGAAGGCGGTTACTCTATCTAAGGGAGGGAAGTTGGTTCTCCTCAAGCATGTGTTGTCGGTGATTCCTATTTTTTCTTTTCAACTAGGTTGATGCCGACAGGGGTCAGGAAGAAGATAGAGGTAATGATGCGAAGATTTTTATGGTCGGACGGGAAGCAACAAAAGACGGGCTTACATCTGGTAGGTTGGGAGGAGCTCGCAAGGCAGAAAAGCGAAGGAGGTTTGGTATTCGGGATGTGGGCTGCATGAATAAAGCACTTCTGGCTAAGTCGGTGGTGCAGATGTAGGGAAGTTCAGATAGATTGGTTATCAAATTTTTACGTACCATATATGGTGTTAACTAAGCTCTAGAACCAAGAAGAACGCGCTTTGAGTCATCCCTTTGGAGTAGGGTTCGAGATATTCTCCCGCAGCTGGCATCGAAGTTGACACCGAAGTTGGGGGCCGGGGAGGTGTTACGTTTTTGGCAGGATAACTGGACAGGGGAAGGGGAATTTCACAATAGGTTCCCTAGGCTATTTGCTTTGGCAACGGATAAGGGGTGTACTGTGGCAGACACATGCAGCTCTGGTTCATGGGTCCCTCAATTCCTACATGCACTGTCAGGACGAAGACTGGAGGAGTTGGGAAGACTGCAATCCGAACTTCCGGACCCTGGTTGCATCTCTCAGGGAAGGGACCACTTTATCTGGGAAGGAGAAGGATTCTCAGTGAAAAGGGCATACATTCTACTCGGGGGGGGGGGACAAACGATTTGGACCCAGACATGAAACAAGATATGAAGATAATATGGGCGAGCAAGATCCCATGCAGAGTTAAGGTTTTTTTGTGGTGCCTCAGAAGGGGTAGAATATGCGACAAAGCAAGAAGGGGCAGGTTATTTGGCAATCCGGATACCTAGTGCGATAGATGTGAAACACAGACGGAGGATGCAGATCATTTGTTTTTTACATGTTCTTTGTCAGTGTGGGTTTGGAGTGACTTAAGGGTGCCGTGGATCCTACATGGTGGTTTGATCGATTTTTTGAGGTCGGTAAGGACGGTAGGGATGAACTCGACAGACGACTGTGCTTTGCCATTAGCAGCTATGTGGGCCATATGGGGAGGAAGGAATGATCTAATTTTTAAAAACCAAACGTTTTACTTAGAAAATGTAATCTCTCGTTGTACGTTGTTTTATCATTTCTGGTCCACAAGGTAAATGTAAGTCTCTACCTTTTTAATATATAAAGATTTCTGGTGGTAAGTCTCATCTCAGGATTTCACCTGCTTTTCTCTCAAAAAAATTAGAGAGCGAACCCTAGAGAGTACAAGTATTACAGAACTCGAAGGGTCATAGGAGGTTATGAAACTCGAAGGGTCACAAAGGGTTATGGAACCCGAAGGGTCACAGGGGTTTACAGAACCCGAAGGGTCACAAGCATAAATGTAAATGTAATAACTCTAACAATAGGTATAGAATACCAATATCTCATTGTTCTTTATTTTTTATCTTTTTGTTTTTAGTTAATTTTGATCATTTCTATATTTTTAATAAATTATATGCACAAAAGTAAAATATCAAAATATGTATAAAGTATAAGTGAGTGATATGTGCCTTGAGTAAATATACAAAATTCTAAATTACATAATATACAGTCTATTATGGCCCAAAACCCAACTTAATTTTGCATATATGAAATTTAGTCACCCAAAAAATATGCTAATAAAATAATACAAATATGATGTTCAATTTTAAAGGTGAATAGAGTTTGACTGCAATAGAATACTAAAGAAATTACCGTTTCAAGTTCAATGTAATTGCAACTCTGGTTTGAGTTTTCTTGGTAGTTGTGCATCTGCTTTTTTTTACTTATTTTTATCTTCTATTGATGCTTTCATTGAGCTAATCTAGTTGGAATCAATTCAGTTGGATATAGTATGGGCTCTATATAAAATCGAGAAGATTCTTTAATTATTCAGGGTCTTATTGGGGCATGTATAAATGTAGAATTGAATTTTTTATGTCTTTTCTTGAATTTTTTTCTCACTAATTTTATTTGTATGTTATTTATATACAATAACCATTTTCATTTGTAATGTTCTTTATATATGTCTATTGTTGCTTGTTTTGTGTGTGTGTGTTTGCTAAGGTATTTGGTTCAAAATTTGAGTACAAAATAGATGAATCGCATAATCATATGGAGTTCGTTAGGGAAGTGGCTCCACTTAGATGCATGGGCAAAGGCTAAAGAAGGGTCGGTTTGTGTATGGAAGAACGGTGGACCAAGCAACTAAAGGTTATCGATGGTAAATGCTGTAATGATATGAGATAGCACCACACAAGTCATGAAATGAATAAATAGGAAAGAAACTGTATTTGATCATAAATATGGTTAAATGAAATGATAGTAAAAATGAATGTTTTAGAATTTTTAAATATATACATATTAAAGAGACATCACCTATAAATTCCACATGATTATAAAAGATATAATTGAAGAAGGATAATTAGGTAAATTACTACTTATTTTTATACATTTTTATTATTAAAAGTATTTTTAAGATAACATATATTTCATAGTTTATTGTATTATTATTTATTCCATATAACATTTTTAAGAATTTATTTTATTTTTGTTCAACTTTATTCAATGTATTAAATATTATTACAATATGTATTAAATACCTATAAATAGATATGTTATTTTTGTTACTTTTTTGCATTTTTATTTTTCAATGTTTTTATAACAAACCATAGAAAGACATAAATAGGATTAGAATAAAAAAGAGTTAAGAACAATAAGTCTATATAATTTATATAAGATTGAAAAACCTTTGTATTACTTACAATAAATAGTGCTTAAAACATATTTTTTTACAAAATAACTTCTCTCAAATACAAAATATTTTTAAGATTTAAATATTCTAAGTCGATAATTTTAAAGGTGAGTAGAGATAGTATTTTTTATTTTTCCTTCAAATCGACATATATACAAAATTTTATTTTTGATTTATTGGTATATTTCTATACATATTATTGGAAAGATTACAAAAAAATTAATTCAAAGTAGTTAATTCAGAAAATATTGAAGTTTGTGCATGTATAGAGTATAATGGTTAAGTGATCGAATACTCAAATCTCTCACATTTACCTTTTCTATTTATGGAATACTTCTTTAAAATAGTGTTTACTACTAAATGAAGTCCAACGGTAAGCTAGGATCATTTAAATTTTTATCAGATCACTTATGTTTTCGAGAAGTTGGTATTTCTATAATTTGAGTTTCAAATTTCTTTCTAATTGTAGGGGTGTCTATTTTAGATTTTATACAAATCATTGTATGAATAAGTAATAGTATGGTAATGAGCAAAAAATACTCATCATTCTGCTAAAAATATTTTCAAATTGAGTTTTGAAATAAAATCAATTCTCAATGTGAAGTTTACAAATATAATTGATCTATATGTGATCAAGGTTTTTGTGATGTTTCTCTTATTTTTCCTAGTTTTTTTATCTAATCAAGTCAATCTGACTTGATCTTTGAATTAGAATATTGTGTGTCTGTAGAGAGGGCTTCATTATGATTGTAATGAGCACCTATTTTTTCATAAATGTTTACATCTATTTTGAGAAACATATTGATTGGTTTATTAATGTATATCATATTCCAACTATTAATGATCATTTTCACAAAAAGTAAACCTTAGATTAAAATGATTGTATATTTGTTTGTATTAAAGGTGTCTTTATAGCTTTTACAAATAATCATTTCATATTAATTTAAGCTTTTCTTTTTGTGAAAGTGATCATAGTAGTAAGAATACGATATATCATTTGCAAATCAATCAATATTTTACTCAAAATGATTGTAAAAACTTGTGGAAATGAGGGTGCTTATTACAACCCTAATGAGCTTGGCGTTTATTGGAAAATTTCCCTACACACATATGTTCATATGTTACATCCTTTACTTTTCTTTTTCTTTTCTATTTCTTCGTTCCTTTTTTTATTTATTTTTAATGTTAATAATATTTTCTTACTTATGGGGGTATTTATACAAGAATATGTTACTAAGTGATATTTATATCCATTTGTCAACGATTTGAAGCAAAAATGCAAGTATAAAGAGAATAATCATGGACTCATCATGGAGCTTTCAACATCTTGTAATGTATGTTGTACAACCACATCCCTTCATTTTATAGAGAAATGAGTTAAAATGTATTTAAAGTAGAAATATCTTGATAAATTATTCAGATAGTAATGTGTATCATCTTTATCTTAACTTATTGTAGCATGTTAATATTAACTTAGTAGCTAGGTACACGTGTGTTGCTTTGGAAGATATTTATGAGAAGAAAGTCGACTGGTATTTTTTCTTCATGAAATAAATATATGCAAAAGTTTAATGAAGGTTTATCCTACATGGGCATATTTATAGTGTGCATATTTGGCGTAATGCATGTAGTTTTTTCATGAAGTTCATGGGTATATTACCTAGTAGAAATTCTACGTGAATAACATTTGTAAAAGTACTTCAATTATCTTCTAGGTATATATATCATTTCATGAAATCAAATGCAGCCATCTTATATCACAACTGAGTAATAACTATAGAAAATTTATTATCGAATTCTACTCTTTCCCACATATGGCATTTTCTTCCAAACCAGCGGCTCAAATGATGGTATATGAACACGCAAAAAATCGTTAATATTATTACATCAATCTCTTGTTTTTTAGCACTGTGTTTTTACCAGATACGTGTACAGCACAATCGATATAAAAGGAATTCTAAATTAAAAATAAATCAAATTACAATAATGCATGCAACGAAAGACGAGGGGAGTGATGGCATTGATGAAGCATGTGTGGAGCTGCAGGATCTAGACGAGGCGTGGGTGCTCGAAAATGGGAGAGAGACCGCGGTGGGGACCATGATAGGTGGTGGATGATTGACGCGAGCAAGGGAAGAGGACATCGGCGTCCTTGATGAAGCAGCGACGATGGGGGAGATGGGGCAGTTCAGGTCCAATCATTGAATCAGGTGAACTAGATTCAAACGGATGGTCACTGATTAAGGGACAATCAAATGCCTTGTTAAAACGGCAGCATGATGCTACGCTACCATGAGACTGGCACGTACACACTCACGTCCCGTTGTACATATATTAGATGCTCACCGATCATCAACGGACTTTCAAATGTCTCAATGCCACTCGCAGAATGATGCTACAGTGGTATAATTATGTCCCGTTATGTAGATAGAGATAGCTAAATTTATATTTCTATTCCCTTTAAAACCTGGCATAGACTCTCTATATAGGGGTACAGAGGACGGATCCTTTGCTGTGGTACACCACCTGCTGTAACGCAGGGATCTAGGGATCGGACGATCCTCGTAAGGGGTTACGATGATCGGCCTCCTTCGATCTCCTTCCGAGGGATCCTTGTGTTATAGAGAGCCTCTTTGGTGCATCCAAGTCGATATCCACGTCCAGTGTTGTCCGATCTCTACCTCCAGGTGGGTCCTGCGTCACTATTAACTCGTTTCCTTCCATATCACGGGCGAATGGTTTTATCCAAGCAAAAGCTCCCCTGATCACATGGTTGAGCAATCCTGGGGAATTCTTCTGATGCGTGCATAGCGAAGCCAGAGAGGCAAACAGTCCCTCTTCGGTGTAAAAGAAAAAATAAAAAACCGGATGCGTCCAATCCTCACCAACGGAGACACTCTCGGTCGCGTCATGGTCAGGTCAGGTGCCCCGTCGTGCGATTGGCCCGCATTCCCACCGTTGCACTGTGCGGCCACGCCAGACGCTCATCTCTATTAAATACCATATGGTTAGTGGGGTTTATAATCTATTCATTTTTTTTTCATTTCAAAATGCAAACGCATGTTCGTTCGTCATGGTCGAAAACAACTGCAGCCAAGGAGTCGGTGGGCAAGTGGCCTCCCTGGACAAGCTTCCCATTTACAAAACAAAGGCATCGATTACAATCCACAGCGTCAAGTTGGCATGGAGCCGATCAGCAGATTTTACATGATTCGCCCATATTATCCGCGCCATAAAGTAAACATCGAGATCTTCAAGGGGTTGGACGAAATATGGGCCGTAGAATATGTGGCGAGTGGGGCCGGGGAACACGTGAGCGCAGGTGGTGCGTGCCACCTGATGAGACGTCGGGAAGGGGTCCGACGGGAGGGGGCTAAAAAAATCTTCTACCGCGATCTCTCCACCAATGGGGTGAGCTCTCCCACGTGAAGGATGGCCCCCTGTAAACCCTCATCCGTTTCCAGTTCCACCACCTTCTTTTTATTTATACCAAAATCCCCTCCTCTCGGATCTCGCAAGAGACATATCCCAAAAGATTTCCATCCATCTCCGTGGATATCTTCCGTCGTGATCACCATGGGCTTGGGAGGATCGAATTCTCCAGCTTCCTACATACACATGGTCGGTGATCTTGGCGAGCTTATTATCCATCATCAGTCATGGCTGCGACACGTCTTATTCCCATGTTTGGACTGCAGGTGCAGCACCTGATCGAGCAGTGCATGCTCTTCAACATGAGCCGGGAGGAGTGCGCGGAGGCCCTCCTGAGGCGTGCCAATATCAAGCCCGTCATCACTTCCACAGGTACTGTATCGATTTGATTCGATGCGTCCAAGAAGAGGTTTATTCATGTGTTCTGATCTCTGAATTAAACATCCAGTATGGAATGAGCTGGAGAAAGAGAACAAGGACTTCTTCGAGGCTTACGAGAAGCACCGGAAGGCGGCGATAGTGCGGTGAAGGGTCGCCGATTCAACAAGGGAAAGCTGAGATGCGTATGCATCCGTAGTGAGGATCACGTGATCGTGACCTTATTGCTGACCCAATTTAAACGTCAAAGGAGGCTCAACTCTTTCGAGTAGCGTCTTTTCGGACATGCGTACAATTTTGGGCAATCAGGCGAAGGATGTGTGTATATAATTGCTTTGCTCATTAACTGTGACCCACGAGAGGATGAAGTTTTAGCTGAAAAATCAATCGTTGTTGCCTCCTACAATCTGAATTTGCTTGGGTTTTCCACGTTATAATCCGATTTTTATTGTGCTTTTTGTTTCCGTGTTTGGAAAGTTTTGACGACTTCTCCCGATCTCCACTGACAGATGATCAGCAGACAATTATTTATTGATAGCTTCTTCCTATATTGTTGACCCTCCGCAATATTGTACTTTTTAAAAATAAAGTAACGATCATATCGTTTCATCTACCGTTAAGTGGACATAAGCAGTTAAACTTATTTGTGCGTTGGCGTCCATATATAATAAAGAAATGAAAGCTCCCGTAATGTAATAGTTGTTTTCAAAATTATGTAATTATGTTTTAATTTGGTAAGTATATGTAATTATATTGGATTTACTGTTTGCCTTTAATTGGAAAATCAAATGATATGGAAGGAAGTTGAGAATTCTTAAATTTAAAACAATGACTGTTTGGATGGAGTTTTACTATGGCATCTAGTAGTTTAAAGCTTTAGTCGATTTATATATGAGTTCGCATCCTAAGCTCTTGTAACAATAGTATATAGGAGAAATGGGGGACCGCACTTGCGTGCTCTGGTTCCGACTTAGGAGAGTCAATTCAGATCTTGATACTTTTTGTTGTGGATTTCATGTTGCGGGTCGAATAAGCTAATCGTACAGATTAATTGTGATTAGACCACTACGGGAATTCGACTTGACCCAACGGATTGAACTTAACTGTCATTTCTCATCTGACGAGGTGCCCGAGAGA
Source organism: Ottelia alismoides (assembly GCA_037367405.1). Lineage (NCBI taxonomy): Eukaryota > Viridiplantae > Streptophyta > Magnoliopsida > Alismatales > Hydrocharitaceae > Ottelia > Ottelia alismoides. The sequence goes on from JAZKJV010006493.1 coordinate 100,531, forward strand.
CATTCTCGGAAATCGAAAGGTCGCATGTTAGGTCTTCTTAATCCCACCCCCAGATACCCTTTTCTTCACAGGCAAGATGTCTCTCGCTCTTACTCTTTGTTCTTCCACCGCAACTGCGACTCTCTTCTTCTCTCAACTGCAGTTCTCTGAGGTAGTCTCGAGGATGATCTTGTCGGTATATTTGGACGACGGTCGTATGTCGTCATATCCTATGAGAAGATCATGAATACCCTTCATGTCGATATTGTGGAAGCGATATCCTCCCTAAGGACAATCCATTACATAGACACTTTGGTAATCTCTAATCTAATCTCTTTACTATCTTGTTTAATTGCTGCAATTGTTTATTGCTTTACATTCATGAATTTTGCTCTAATATAATGTATCAATGCTTTAGTAGGTTCCTATTTACATTCTATAATTGGATCTTGAATCGGAAACGCGTGATTGTCGTTTTTTAAATCTGTGACGCCTTGTTATTGATTTATACTGATCCTGATAATTACTGCTTACTGTATGTCTTGATCATATGTTAATAACAATATGACGACATTAGGAATCTTATACTTTTCCAATCTTAGATTAGTCCAAAATGATACCTGGAAATATTCATATCAGCAAACCATATACTTCAAGGAAGGCAAGTTTTCAACCACTTTTGAATGAGATCGACAATACATTATTTTTCTACAGGTCACTCGTTTCTTTTTTTGCAATATCAGTTATGCCTCTATCTTTTTCGTAATATCAATTGTGCCCCTCAAAACTTGCTATTTTATCACTTGTGCCCCTCGGGTTAGTGACCGTCCATCTACAGTGCAAACGGACGTTAACTTTGAGGACAAAAGAGGAATTATTTTTTTAAAAAAGGTTATATGGTCATTTCATCCTCCTCTTCCCCAACCTCTTCTTCTTCCTCCTCTTCCCATCTTCTTCCTCCTCCTCCGACCTCCTCCTCCTCCCTCTCCGCCCCGAGCTCCCCGCAACCCCTACCCTCCCCGGCGCCGCACCTCCTCCCCCCCGCACCTCCTTCCAGCCCGCCGCCCCCTCCCCTCCCCGGCGCCGCCCCCTCCCCTCCCGGACACTGCCCCCTGTGGACTTGCAGAATGCAGAGCATGATGCTTACGAAGAGAGGACTTGCAGAATGCAGAGCATGATGCTTACGAAGAGCAGGTTCTTGACGTGGTCATGTTGCAATGGCACTTCCGGGTCCCTCTTGCTCACGAGATCCAACAACAAGCGGAGGAAATCTCTGGGACCTTCGTCAGTATCGCGTCTGTTGATCTCCTTGCTCGTCCTGATGATGTGGCCGAAGATGACATTGTACCGGTTGCTCAAACCTCTCATCCTCCGCTGCAGACCCTGCAGATCTAGCGGGGCGACCACGGGAAGGAAATCCGAGATGTTGGGGGCTCCCGCAAGATCTATCATCGCATCAATCACCTCTCGCGCTTCCTCCTCCAGTACACCGCCCAATTCGCCGCCCCACATCATGCTCGTGATCACGTTAAGAGATGTCGCGTAGATCATGTTGCGTACGTTTACCGCATCGCCCGCCCTTGACTGCAGCTCGCCGACGATGCGACGAAGCTCTTTTCTTCTCAACGACGCGAACGAGTCGATGACCGAGCTGCTGAGGAGCTCACGCACGGCCACCTTGCGAAGCATCCGCCAGTGGGGTCCGTTGGGTGCCCACGCGAGGTCGGCGTCGCCTGTGCTGATGGTTACGACAGCCGAAGGGGGGCGGTTGGCGAAGATGGCGTCATGGGTCCGCAGGACTTCTGCGGCTGCTGAAGGGGAGGAGACGACCGCGCACAGCTTCGTGCCGAGACGGAAGCTCAGTACGGGGCCGTAGGATCGTGCGAGGTCTGCGAAGCAGCGGTGGAGGTCGGGGGACAGGAACGGGAGTCGGCCGAGCAGTGGAAGGCCTATGGGTCCCGGAGGGAGGCGTCTGCCGCCATAGCGGTTGCCGAGAACGCGCGGAAGAACTAGTAGAGATATGATAACGAGCACGGCCAGGAGGATGGAAGACGCGACCAATTCCATTCCCGACTGGTTCTGTCGGAATGGTGTTCCGATCGAACGGCATGAGGGGTCCGATCGACTGCGCCGCCCCCTCCCCTCCCGGACACTGCCCCCTCCCCTCCCGGACACGGAAGAGGAGGGGTTGCCCAACTGTGACGACGAAGGAGCCCTGGAGGGGAGCTCGGGGCGGCGTCGGGGAGGGGAGGGGAGCTCGGGGCGGAGCTCGGGCCGGAGAGGGAGGAGGAGGAGGTTGGAGGAGGAAGAAGAGGCCTATGGACAATAATACCCCTCTTAAATGCACCAAGGTTTGAAAAAACCATGGTTAAGTCAATTCATTGACGGTCAACCTGACGGAAGGGCACAACTGATGACGGAGAAACTTTTGAGGGGCACAACTGATATTACCAAAAAGATAGGGGCATAACTGATATTGCAACATCTCGGAGGGGCACAAGTGATAAAATCCCTTAATAATAGTTGCGTGTAGAAGACAAGGGGAAGAAGAATAATGCAAGCAATCGCACAATATATAGACGAGTAGTTGGTAGACTTCTTTAAGATAAGAGAGAACGCACCGATCATATGGTATTCTTATCCATTTAAAATATAAATAAAAATGCAAATACGAATATTCGCACAGATGAAGTATAAGTGTCTTATCATATCTTCGAAAACGGATACTAATTTAAAATGAGTACGAATTGGATGTGAATAGTAAACAACTACTTTATACATTAACTTAATATACATGTTTATATTGGGTGATTCACAATTAGGACAAACACAGTAACTATATTTAGTATATAACAATTAAACCAACAATAGTGAATGAAACCATAAAATTTTGTTACATAGAGTTATAGATGAATATATAACTATTTTTATACTAAAATGAATACACAAATACTAATATTTTTTTATTTTTCTGGGAGTTACAGAGAGGAGTATGCTCCATGGGTGTAGCTACCTTACATGCTCTCATCCCTTTTCTCCCGTATTTTTTTATTTTTCTGAAATAAAACCTATTGAAATTTAGATCACAATATGTCACCATGGTGTCATTAAAAATTCGACTTAATTCGAGACTTTTATCCCCTCCATCAAGACTGTCAAATTTTAACGGTCTCAGACTTGTTGAAATTGACCCCCTTTAGATGGAGGGCACACGAGTCTCTGTTTCTGACGAAATTGGAATGACATGTTAGGGGGATATAGTGATGAATATAAAAATTTTCATTTTCCAAAAAAATAAAAAAATAGGGGGAAAATGGGGTGGGAGTAGCCAATTGGCTACACCCAGGGTGTAGCATCATTTAGCCCTATATATATAGGAGTGATCCTATGATAGCAAAAAAATGTGAGAGCATGAGAGCATGCATTCTGGACGACTAGATTCTATCTTCTCTCTCTCCTAGTCTTCTCTCTCCTGGTTGAATCTAGTGGTCCAGAATGCATTCTCTCATGCTCTCACAGATTTTGGCTCTATGTGTGTGTGTGTGAGCGAATGTGGATGTGAATGTCAAATCTATATAACACGAATACAATAGTAGCTCGAATAAGGAAGCATTTGCATGGAGGTGATTAGCCTCATGCATCACAAAAGCATAAGAAATCCAAGTCAATCCAAATAAATAGATTCATCGTATGAGTTGCATGAATAACACATAACCAAAGAAATTTAAAGGCGAAACTACGTAGTACCAGAAACAATTTTCTGAATCATTTCATCATCCACATGAGATGAGGGAAAATAACTCTGAAGCATGAATATGATCCTAAGACTTCAAAGTAGGAGACCTCTTAGCTTGAGTCCCGTGGAATAGAGAGACACTTGCGGGGCACGGAGATGACCGGTGTACATCTTGCAAGCTTCAGAGATAGTTCTCTCCTCTTGGTGTCCCCGTCCAAGATGATCCCTAAAGGTTCAACATGCACTATTTTATCTTGCAAAATCCTTCTTCTTCGGGAAACGAGGCACCGATGAAGACATTCCTCAAAAGAGAAGGCGACGACCATGTAGAAGAGGTAGAGAGAGTGGACGGTCATGGAAATTTCTCATGACTTTTTCTTGAAAAGAATTCTCAATTATTTGGACTTGAAATAACTTAGTTAGAAGAGTACTCATGCCTCTTCTTTTATAGGGCCATGGAAGTCCAAGATTGCAATAATGTTCCATGGATTGAATAGCTAGGATTTAGTCCTGTTTCAGTTATAAGTAAAAAGATGACAACATAACATTATCACAACAAATACAGAGATAAAGATAGTGTGGCAGATGTCCATCATGAATCCTACTACAAGTGGATGTCCTTGTGAATGGAAGTTTGTTGGAAAACAAATTCCATTCTCTCTCCTCTTTATTTAGTCTTAATTCAATTTGAAATAAAATTAGTACTCAACTAGTTATCAAGTAATTTATTGATAATTATTTTGTGACAACCAGTAAACAACCCTCCAGGGAATTGAATCAAATTTAATAGCCCATAAATAAATTTAAATTCAATTTACGTTTACCAATATTTAATATGAATTCAGTTCATATTAACATTTAGTTGTGTAAATCAAATTCACACATAAGTCTTGTAATAAAATGTGAATCAAAATTCACATTCAATATTATTAATGTGAATCAATATTCACACGGATCATGCATATATACTCATGAATAATATTCACACGTTAAATATAAATCTAATTTACATTAATCAACGTTTAATTTGAATCAAACTCGTATCGATATTGATTGTGTGAATCATATTCATGTGCAAGTCCTTTCAAATTATTATAATTCAAACTCACATAATTTATTGATATGAATAAACATTCATATTAATCAATGTATCAATATATGTGAATCATATTCACACACTACTATGATTAACATTGATCAATATTAATATTGATTGATCTCTCGATGTATGAATCATAATCCAATTTGTGTGTAGTATATATGAATACGTGGAGATAAGGTATGAAACCCTAAAGTACTAAAAATACTAAAAGTCAATTTGTGACCTGATCTATTATCTAAAATGGACAAATGAGGAATTTATATTATAGTGCTCATTGAGACCTTTCCAACGATCCTAAGAACTTCAAAAACGAACACTATATGCTAAAGTTACATGCGAAATACGATTGTTTACGCCTTTTTGAACACCAATCTGAACCCTATATGATCCAAATGGCTATACCACTTAGCTCACTTCACAAAGTACGTTCATCGGAATGCCATCAGAGATTTCATTGGAGCTCCATCGTCGATGGCTTTTCTGACCTCCGATCAGTGATATGAAGGCACTTTTCAAGAGGACGATGAGGGCCACACCATGCTATCATGTGTTTCACACTAAGCACCTCTAAATAACTGATTTCATGGTGAAGGAGTGGTGGTTCCTCTCTCGACTACGATAAAATGTGCTTGTTGTATTACAACCAAAAATAAACCAATCAGAAACCAAACAAGAAACTCTACAAGGAGTGGCTCAGTCTAAAATCTTCTAGATAAGTCCATGGTCAAACACAGGGACACAACTGATCAATGTATTTAATAGAGGCCTAAAGTGGGTAACAAGCTACTCTCAGATACTATCTAGGTTATGCTATGCAAAATGCAACACATAATGAATGCAAGGTTTCTATGTATTTGCAAATCAGCTTATTTCGATGACACAGAATGCTCACTAATACAAAACTCACAACTAAGCTCTTGAATTAATACTCAAGCATATTCAATGGTTTAGATATCTAACAATGTGAGTGGCAAAATATCTCACTAAGACAAATACATCAAAGTTGACGCATTGTGTCACTTGGTCAACTTAAATCAATTAACTCATGCATCTCCTTAAAAAGTACACACAATCAGAAATAAATTGACTAAGTGGATCATGCAAGATTTTTTATTCGGCAATAAAAAATGAAGATCAATTAGGGGCCTAAGGAAACATTAAAATAGTGAAATGATGAATTAATGATGATGCAATCAAAGTTTCATGCAATTGCAACTCTCTTAATTCTAGTTTAATTTCAATAATACATGACAGAGATTTAAAGTCACCACACTAAAGAGCATGAAAAGATCATTAAAACGTCATTGATTTCATTTAATTTGGATCAAAGATGCTCAAGTTATTAGCACAAAAAGCCATGGACCTAATTTTAATAAAAACAGAATAAAATATATCAAACAAGTCCAAAACAAGGGCTGAAACAAAAATACGAAAGCTGATGGGGCTGATTATGTAAATTACCCCACGCAGGGGGGATAAATATACAGTTAAAATAAACACAAGGGCTTATCTTGAAATTTTTCTAGGGGTGTACGTACTCTACATGCATTGTGAAAGGACTGAAGGTGATTCTGAAAAAGTGCAGGCATGGTCCTACAAATTACCCTGTCACGTGAGCCGTAGCACGTGGAAGTAGGGGAGGGAAGTGAGTAAGTTTAGGGTGATGTGGCAGGGACTCGTGCTTTGTGGTCAAGATCGATCGCCCGAACCTAGGATCTGAAATGCCGCTTCGGAATCAGGCTTGGAACGAATAGCAACCATTAGATCCGATCAGGATGGTCTAATCGAACGGCTCTCTCTCTCTCTCTCCTCCGTAGGTGGCAGAGGATCAACGTAGCTCCGATGAGGCCCATCTGGCTTCTCCCTGCTCCTATCTGAAGTCTGAAGGTCTGAGGAGGTTCCTGGACCCCTCGTGAAGAAAATGGAAGTGGAACCGAGGGCAGAGCTGGTCTGGAAGCTCCTAGCAGTGGAGCGTCGTCAGAGAAGAAAAGCTTGATCCGAGCTCCAGAGAAATTCCAGTCAATCAACCTCCTGCAAAGGTTAGCCATTTGCACATGTACAAGGGGAATCTATGGATATGTCAAATGGGTTGAGATGGAGACCCTCAGGGAGTGGGGGAGTCTGGTCCTAATGGGTACAAGACCTTTTCAAGGTCCGGAATGAAGCGAGGTGGAGGAGGAGATGGAGAAATGGGGAACATATAGGAGGGGATATGCGAAGATGGACGGAGTGCTGCGAAGCTCAAGGCGCGATGGGAGGGAAACAAAGTGTGTGCTCGTGTTGAGATAAAAAGGATAAATGGAAAATGAAACAACGAAATCGAGATAATGAAGCTTACCCGAGGAAGACGATAGAGGACAGAGGCAGGAGTGGAGGAGTGTAACGAACTTGGGAAGTGGAGCAATAGATGCTCCGGTAATCGCTTGACAGATCTAAGGCTACAGAAACAAGCTCGGACAGAGATGATGTTGCTACACACATGAAGTATATGATTCAAGTATCATTTCAACCTTCTTATCCCAAATGTTTTTATCTTTTTTTTGAGTTCTTTAGGGATAATATCTTTGATTGCACCTTCTAATAAAGGGAGAAAAAGTCTTCACTATAATTTAAAGTATTCTGAGATGTTTCCTTGTGAGGAAGTGAAGTTCTCAAAGAATAAATTTCTGATGAGTAAAGTTCTGAAGGACGTTTTAAATGAATAATAATGTTATTGAAAAGATAATGATGAACTTGAGAAAGATGATATCCAGGTAATATGATAGCAACAGTATAACAATGATTAATGTTGTTTTCTTGGTTAGGATTCACTATGAAGTTATCGTGGACTATATATAATTTAGCATGACTAAATTTCTCAATTATAAATAAAGCTATTGAAGCATCCTTCTGGTGAATGAAATTGGCAAAACACGATCTTTGTGTCTTAGTACGGTCTCTAGTGGTTGTAGGCAAAGAAAGAAGAATGCAAGGATCTCATCGAAGGTTGTACCCCTTCTTCAATTAATCTCACACTTGATCTCTATCATAGATTGGAAGGATAAGCTCATAGCTCCCTCACATAAAAGCAGATAGGGCCATATTGCGCTGGAGCTCGAGTATTTGAAGAGCTGAGGGAAGTAGAGCCAAGAGGTGTGCATCGAGGTTTTCTCTCCTGTCGCTAACTAACGGTTGGACAAGAAGGGGTCCTAGGTGTCACACGGAGAATCAAGCAGTTAGGTCTATGGACGAGAGGTGGCATGAGGGTGAGAAAGTCAACAAATAAGTGGGGAAAATGGGGAGAGCAGTGGTAGTTGGTGAGGAGAGCGTGAAAGAGAGGGGGTGGGTGGAGGTTGACGAAGGTTGGGAATCGTTGGATCGAGCGATCCAACGATTAGGATGGAGGCGCAAGGGAATGAGCGAGATGAGATCACAAGATCCCATCGAGCAACTAAGGAGTTGGTGCTAATGTGAGGCTTAGATGTAATCAGGCCATCCGCATACAATGCCTGAGTGCAAAGACGGATGGCTACACAGGGCCGGTCCATGTGGATGGCCCAAAGGGCACCACGTCGCCTAATGAAATAAAAGTAAAATACAAAAAATAAAGAAAAATTAGAATAAAATACTCACAGGCTTCAAATCAAAAGTGTAAAACATGCAAGTTGTAGATCTCGATGAGATCTACAAGTTTTATTTTGAACAAAAAGTCAAACAAGGTCATAAGTACAAACTAAGATTTTTGTAAGCATTTTAAGTAATTAAAAACACTTGTTTCTAATTTCTTTTTTACTTTTTATATCTTTAATTAATAGATAATGCCAAAACAAATATATACAATACTTGTCTATTTTTTTTGAAATTTTTAATAAAAAGAAAATAAAATGAAATAAAGGAAATAAAATATAGTTAATTATGTATAATAATTAGGGTTAGTTATGTACAACAAGTCACTTATTAATATTAGTTAATTAATGTTAGATTTTTTTTGAAAAGTTTAAGAAAGGAGTATACTAAATGGTAAATGTGATGATAAATCATGGACTTATTACTCCCTATGCTTAAACCATGCTTGTCCCTGAGCATTTAACTTTTACCCATGAACGGTTTGTGTCAATGGATTACTTCAATCCAAAACTTGATATAAAGGATGTAGACCAAAAAATTATTCATAAATAATTGTTAATGAAGTTGAAGTTACTAAATTTTGAGGAGTCGTTGTCAATTTATGTCGGATTGCCCCAGATATAATTCCTCGAACTGCATTTTCTAAATGAACAAGAGCTAATCCAAATTGATCCTATAACAGATCGGCTACAGAGCGAATACATTTATTTTTAAAATGATTCATATAGTCAAGTGTAACCAATCCAAAAAATCTCGGTCAAGGAGGAAGGCATATGCCAAACATGAATACCTCCTGAAGCCACTAGCAGAACACCTAGCATAGCGACCCAATCTTGAATGAATAAAATACCGCGGCTATGATCTTTTTCAATATAATCACCGCGTAGTAAATCAACAAAACATAAATTCATCTCACGTCCACCTTCATTTTATTTTTGGTTCGAAGACCTATATTTCTAGGAATCGACTCTGCTCTCTCAAATTGTTTCTCATTATTAAGAAAAGGAAATAAAGATAAAATACGAGCTTGTTTTATAGCAATAGTAATTAATCGTTGTTGTTTCAAGGTCAATCTATTTAATCATCTAGATAATATTTTCCTTGTTCACTAGTAAATCGACTAATTAAACTCATGTTTCTATAATCAATTCGATCCCCCAACCCAATTGGAGGCAAAGGCCTACGAAAAGATCGCTTAGATTTATTAAAAGGATGTTTGGATTTATCCGTGGTTTATTCCTTATCTATAAAATCCAATTTCTTCATTCATTTTAAATTGGACCGAAATAGGATTTTATTTATATGTTTTATTTGTGTATATTTTTATTTGTATATATTATATACATATATTATTATATGATTTCTATTCTTTAGAGGATTTACCCACGCGGTTCTGAGCAATTTATTTATTTATTTCCCCGTGAATTGTATGCTTGTAATAATAATGACAAAATTTTCTCAATTCTAATCGTCTGGTTGTATTGTGTCGATTCTTCTGAGTAACATATCTAGAAATCCCTGACGATTATTTATTGACATCGTTTCGAGCACAAATGGTACATTCCAAAATAACTCCTACTCTAACATCTTCACCCCTTACAATGAACCCCCTTTCTTCTGATTTTAGATCGACTCAACTATTCTATTCTAGAAGAACTGAACATAAAATTAAAAAATCAATAGAAGTTACCATTAGCTAATTATTGCATTATAATGATTTTTTTGTTATCGTTATAATGTAATAATTAAAAATACAGTTCAATTTTTCTTATCCTAATTCCAATATCCTATTTAAGTATCTTCTATGATTTCTTGGGGAGACCGCTTTAGACCCGCATTTCTACTCTCACAAATTTGATCTTAGATCCGCTCGGTGCAGCGTTGAAGATCATTTTTTTTCTTTCCCATACTGAACTAAACTACAAAAAAAGGATGAGTGGGAGAAGAAATTTATCACAATTTTTTTATCTTTATTTTTCTCTCTTTTCCCCATGTTAATAGATAGAATGATTCCTAAGGAAATAGATGTAGTAGTGGTTGTTGGAAACTTAGAGTTTTCACTTGATCCAGGATACGTGATGTGTATGCCATTCCAAAGTGATCTATTAATATGCTAATAAGTCGTTGCTTGGCAGCTCCATCTATCACTTTATTATGAAAGACCAGATTGGCTCATTCTGCCATAAGTACTACCTCTGAATTCTGCTAAGTAGGATTTGACAATGGGTCTAAGTCAGTGATTTGAAAACTTCCTTTCTTCAATCTTGATTCACGTATAAATTTCTAGAATTATGACACCAGTTAAATCAAAGAGACTAAAACTTTTATGGATAACACATAATTAAAGACCAATTTAGTCACGTTTTCATGTTCCAGTTGAACACTTTCCATTTTGGATTACGATCAAAAGAGAATACTATTCTTTTTACCAAACATATGCGGATCAAATCACGATCTTAGAATAAGAACATGAGATCTTTCTCGATCAATCCCCTTTCCCCTCATTCTTAAAGAATTAGAAAGATCCTTTTCGAGTTTGAGATGATTGAGTCGGATTAATTCCTGACTATGCATGTGGAGTTTCAAGACTTAATTCATTAGAACCATTGGTTTTAGTGATCCTAAAGTTCTAAGCTGAACCATGCCCTAATCAAAAGGAATCCAACTTCTTTAATTATCAGAGTCTCTGTATGTACATATAATATAAGGATATGATTTAGTGTGCACTGCATTTATGAGAGTCTAGTCAAAATATCACCCAAAGTCCTAGTCCAAAAGACTCTCCTCAAGATATAATCCTCAACACTAGGGAATAAATAATTTCTTGCTTCCAATACATTATCTCTTTAGTTTGTCAGACTTTGAAAGTGAAGATGGAAGGCCAGTTGATGGATGGTTTAGGTTTGTGTAATTTCTTCTCTCCCTCTCATTGGAACAAGGATCCTCTCGAGTGTTGTATTACTCAACACAAATATATTTTTTGGTTGTTGATCAGTGTGCCCGTCAAGAGAGTTCGGAGTCGTCTGCACTTATTTTCCTGGGACTACATTAGGGTGTGTCTCTTTTGAGTATCTAATATACCTTTGACACCTAGACTTGTATCGCTTACTATGTAGAGCACTTTTTGAGTGCTAGCCAGACTCCTATGGTCCCAATAACTTTGGTTCATGTTTATACTTAAAAATGGTTGGGAGAGCTTTCCTTTGATGTAAGCTCTTTTGTATTTCACTTTGTAGTGAGAGAGCATTTCTTTCTCTTTTGTTTTCTTCTCCTTTGATTTTCGTCTAGCTCCACTGCTTTTACCAAGTTGGCACATACTGATCAATACATTTTCATGTTATAATACACCCAAGCACTTAGGTAAATATCAAGAGATTAATACAAGAATATTATTCTCATATCGACTTAAGGTTGATGACTCTCAGGTTTCATGAAGCCTTCATCGATTTTATCCCATCCTCAAGTATCATAAGATCATATCCATACTCAAATATCAAATCCCAGTTCCTCAAGTGAAAACTCAACTCATCTCATCATCAATGCAATTGCGAAAGCGACATGGGGGTCATATTCTCTAAAGTAGATATGAAATGTGCAATATAGAACCCAAATCTTTCAAACCAGGGAAGTATGGATTATTAAGTCTCAAACCCTAATGACTAATGTTGGTTAACTCAGGCTCGTAAGACCTCATAAAGAAAAGTTTCTTTATTCCTTAAGTCTTGAGTGACAGCGAATAGTGTTAGGGATACACCAACTCAATTGATTAATAATAATTGTTTTTTATCTTTGAAATTTTCAATTTTTATAGATTTTAAATAAGGTCAGAAATATTTAAAACACAAAGTAAGTCTCATTTTCACCCTTATCTTTGAAAAGAAGTTTGAAAAAGATTTTCCAAACAATGTCACATAATATATATATTCAAAATATTTTCATGATATTTTTAAAACAAGTAAAACCCCATTTTTCAGACCAATGTCAAATATTTTTCAAAACAAGCCACATAGTCAGAAAAAATTTCAAATCATTTTACAAGCATTTTTACACTAATTAATTCAAAGGTTCTTTACCCTATCCCCCAAAAGATTGAAAATTTTCAAAATATGAGCTATGGCTAAAGTATATATGAATTATAACCCCAAAAAGTTTGAAAATTTTCAAAATATGATCTATGGTTAAAGTATATATGAAATATATATGGTATACGGTATACTTAGCTTTTGCTATGTCCTCATAGCACAAAGTGATATGAAGCCATATCTCATGATGAAATATAGAATGATATACAGGATATGACTCAGGTCGCCCCACAATAATTAGGTTAAAAATAACCTAAGTATAAGAATAGTGTAGAGAGGCTGGGATCAATGAGTAAAGAAAAGAAAAGGACTCGCTCCCTATACTTATGCTAAAAATAGTCTAAGTATGAAGGATGTAAGGGTAAAGAAGATGGCCGATGGAATGACTCAGGAGACTGACAAGAATATACAAACAAGAGCAGGGGTTCCCCCTATACTTAGGCTCTAAATAGACTAAGTACGGTGTGAGTATTTACAAGAGAAGGAACCTAAGCTTTAAAAAAATGAAAAATCAATCGTGAAAGAATAGGTGATTATTCTTTGCTACTGAACCTAGATGCTACATCTTCATGAAGAGTGGTCTAATGTGTCAGTACTTTACTTGCTCTACATGATGTTGATGATCTCGACTTTGACTAACTTGTCTTTATAATCCACAAAGTGCTTCAACAATTGTCCATTAACCAGAAAGGAACGTGCACTATCTACGAGATCAGCTATCTCTAGACTTCCATTATTGTGCACTTCCTTAACAATGTAGGGACATGTCCATTGGATTTGAGCTTTCCATGGAACATCTTTAACTTGGCATTGAACAACCATACTATTTTCCATGAGACAAAGTTCTTACACCTAATATGTCAATCATGCCACTTCTTAACCTTGTCCTTATAGATCAGATTATTGTCATACACTTGGTATCTGATTTCCACGAGCTCGTTAAAGTTCAAGTCTTGACAAAGCTTCCCTAGGTGACAACTCTAGTTTACTTGTTTGATTGCCCATTCTAACTTAAGAATTAACTCCTCGAGCAAATGGCATGGCTTGCCATAAATCATCTGGAAAGGTGAAGTACCGAGTGAGGTCTTGTAGGCTATCCTATATGCCCACAAAACATGGTCCAAGAGATGGAATCAATTCTTCCTATCGAGACTAACCAACTTCTAAAGAATTCTCTTCACCTCTCGATTTGAAACCTCTTCTATGCTGTTAGATTGTGGGTGGTATGGATAGTCACTCTATGCGCATATCCATAGTCCTTAGCTAATGATTTGACATCTTAGTTCACAAAGTGGCTACCCCATCAGAAATCAAGACTTTTGGCACCCCGAACCTAGTAATGATATGATCTTTCACAAACTTACATGTAGTTGTTGTCTGTGGCTCGGGTTGGTATAGCCTCCATCCACCTAGACAAGTAGTCAACCACCAATAAGATGTACTTATTTTCATGCTTGTTGGGGAAATGGACCCATAAAATCTACATCGCATGTGTCAAAAATATGACAGAAAAACACCGATTGCATGGAAATCTCATCTATGTATCCAACACTCCCTCCCATCCTTATATAGATCAAGCACGATCGTACAAAATTAATGTCATATCTAAACATGGTCTGCCAATAGAATCCATAATGGAGTACCTTGTGTGCAGTTCTCTTTCTCGAATGATGTCTTCCAGTCTCAAGTGAATGACAGTATGTGAGGACAATCTGGTAGTGGCCCTTCGAAGAAAAGGAATGGATCATCCTAGTGGCATCTCCTCAAATCTGACTTCGATAAGTCAATGTTGCTCCTAGTCCATCCATGGGGAACCTACTTGGAGGCAAGATAGTTCACCATATTGGCATACCATGAGAGTGAGTCAATAATGCAAATTGACTCGTCTAGGAAGGACTCTCTAATCTACAAGTGTCAGAAGAATCCTTCAACTTAATTCGAGAAAGGTCATCAACCACGACATTCTTCACTCCAGGTTTATCCTTAATCTCCAAATCAAACTCTGGGAATAGCAAAATCCACCTAATAAGGCGCATCTTCACGTCCTTCTTTTCCATGAAGTACTTGATTGTTGTGTGATCAGTAAATTTTGTTACCTTAGAGCCCAATACATACGACTCGAACTCTCGAGGGACAATACTACTATGAGCCTTTTTGGTCACAGTATAGATTCTTCTGTGCAGGGTCCAAAACTTTTCTCATGTAGTGAATCGCATACAAAATCCCTTCTTACCTCTATCCTAACACAACTCCTATAGTTAAATCCAAAGCGTCGGTCATGATCTCAAAGGGAAGAGACCAGTCATGATCTTGTAGAATCGACAAGTCACAAATCTTTATTTTCAAGAGCTCAAAGGCTTCCAAACACTTGTGATCTACAGTGAACTCTATGTATATTCCTAAGAGCTCACTCAGTGGGTGGGCAATCTTTGAAAAAGTCCTGAAGGAATCTCCAATAGAATCCTACATGCTCTAAAAAAGACCTCACTAATTTTACATTGGTTGGTGGATCATGTTTCTTGATCAGATCCACCTTAATAGGGTCAACCTCCATTCCCTTGTTGGAGATGACAAGCCCCAACACGATGCCCTCTGTCACCATGAAATGGATTTTCTCCCAGGAGAGTACCAGATTCACCTCTTTACTCCTCTTGAGGATTCAGTTCAAGTGCGCAAAACATGTATCAAAGGATTCGCCATGGAACGAGAAGTCATACATGAAAACCTCTAGGAAATCTCCCACCATCTCGGTAAACATGGCAATCATGCACTGCTGAAATGTGCTCGAGCATTACAGAGCCGAATGACATGCACCTGAATGCATAAGTGCAGAATGGGCATGTGAAGGTGGTCTTTTCCTGGTCCTCTAGAACTCACGGGAAGGTCTCAAATTATCCTAGACAAAAATATGGTACGAGCAGAGAGCAAGGTTAATCCCCACAAGATCCTACATCGCCTAGTCTATAGTTATGTGGTTCCTTTCTAAGACATCTAAAAGCCTAGTCTCATGTTCTAAGGTCAGATCATAACCAATAATGACATGAAATTTCTCTCTGGGTCCTGCAAGGAAGGTGTACTTCAGTGTTGGAGGAAACAACTTCAGCTCGGGTAGCATTGTATCATCTATAAAGTCTGGTTGAATCAAATCTGAATCTGGTTGCGTGCTTCATAAAGGTGGGTCCAACTGTGCAGTACTCGCCACCAACTCGGCTATATAGGGAGTCCGATCACCAAAGAGACATGATAATGCAACCAAAGCTATGCCCAACTCATCGTCTATGTCCCTTGATTATTATGAAAGAGGTGGAACCGACATATCCAAAAGGGATCTTTGAGTTGTCAAGGGAATATTGGGATGCATCTCTCAAGATATTTGGCAACACCTGTCTAACTATATTGTGCACTAAATCATATCTAGATGAGAGAGTTTCGCTCTGCCCTGTTGGGGTCTATCACCAAATCTCAACTGTGATGATCATCTTGCAATCTTCTTCCAAAGATGAGTATTACGTGCTGATCTCATAGTCAGGTCGCTGCCACTTTGTTTGCTTCATCTCTAAGTTCACTTCTCCTCCTAGAGAACAAAACTTCGTCATTCACGTCTGATAATCAAATGCTATACATGTGGTCCTTAGGAATGCCCACCCAAGAATGATCCGAGATTCTCTCCAATGATTGGGGATTTCCATGTCAAGGATCGTGAAGTCCACCTTATAGTCTTGTCCCTCAATCAAGATAACCACATTCTTTACTTATCCCTTAGGTTTCTTCATTGACTTATCTGCGAGTTGGAGTAATGCTCATGATTTCCGAAGTGGTCCTAACTCCAATTTCTCATAAAGTGCTAAGGGAAGAAGGTTGATTGAAGAACCGATATCCAGGAGAGTGCGTGCAAATGCAATGTTGTCGATGTGACTCTCCACATAGTGAGCACCCATGTCTCTCTTCTTCCTTAGTAATTTCTAATTCTTGAGACAATAGGTAGTGTCTACTGATAAGACAAGAGTATTCACATACTGGTCTGGTTTCTTCCTGCTAACCCTTGTATGTGTCCAGAGCACATTAAGGTATTTCTGGAATGCAGGATTATTAGCCACATACTCTTCAAATGTCACCTTAACCATAATATTTTCCTTAAAAAATCGTGTCATTTCGAGATCATCTTTATGAATCTTTTTCATACTACGCTTTCTTACCAGAAGAGCACAGAGGAAAGGGACTGAAGCAAGGGAAATAGAAGATAAAGAATCTGAATCGAAAATTGAAACATCATTCTTTGCATTAATTGAAATAGAATTATTCCTACATGAATTTTTAGATTGCAACTTGGAATTAAAAACAAAATTGTCTACTACATGTTGGGGGATAGTTGTTTAAGATATATCCTCCTCAATCAGAGATACAAGGTCCTCCATTTAGACTCAAAGGTGCCTCCATGTTGTTGATGCACTCGTGTCCTCCTCCTCCTCCTCTTTATCCCCTAAGTGGATCTCCTCATTCTTTGCTGAAGGGGCTGCTGCAACCGATGCCTCTCCTCCTCATCCTTTGAAGACTCCTCAGGTAGAGCTTCAGAGGTAACCCTCTCCACTTCCCTTACTCGGTGATTACACGTGTTTTGTGAGGGTATAAAATAACATCCTCACAGGGAGCGAAGATAAGATGTCGTAGAGGCGACCGCTGATACGACAATGTGGTCAATCAACAAATAACCCACACAAGAAATAAATCAATCAAGCTAGGGGTCAAAATTTATTATACCATAGACAACTATAATAAGGGTCAAACTTAGGGACAACAGAGAATAGACAATCAAAATTGGCTAAAAGAAGACAATAGTTAGGCTTTTCGGGTATTTTTGAATTTTAGCGGGGCTTTAATTAATTATTTTTTTGAATTTTTTTCATAATTTTTTAGATTTTTAATTTTAGATTTTTTATTTCCTCTTTATATTTTATATTTTTTAATTTTCATAAGATTTATAAATAAATGAATAATAGATATAGATGTATTTATAAATAAAAAACTTTTCTATTCATAAATATAGCTATAAATACTATAAATATGCAAAATAAAATATTTTTGTAGTTTTTAAAATTTTCTCTATTTTTTGTATTTTCTGGTAATTTTTATATTTTTTGGACTTTTAATCAAATTAATAAGGCAAAAAGTGAATAAGATAAATATTCCGAATTATTTTGGAAATTAAAAATATTAAAATGTCTCAAAATTTTCCAAAACTATATTTAATATGTAATAAATACAATAAATAAAATTCAAAATATAAACTATTATTCTTGGATTTTTCCAGAATTTTTAATAATTTTTATAAAGATTTTGGGGCTTTTCAATTTTTAGTGGTTTTTCTATTTTTAGCTATTTTTGGTCTATACACTCAAAATACAGTAATAAACAGAATCTATTTTTTTGTAATTTTTCAAAATATTTTTATATTTTTTTGTATATTTAAACACAAATAACGATAAATATCTTCATTTTTATTTTAAATAAATAGAAAATAATCCTTAAATACACAATCAAAAATATTTGTGATATATTGATATATCAGGTATTTATGGGAATTTTCTATGAATTTTTAAAGACTTGGAGCTAATTTCACCAAATAAAATCTGCAAAAAGGACATATTGGCAATGGAATTTAGTAAATATTTAAAGTTCTAATATTAAATCCGAACACCACAAAGAAATGTAGGCCCAATTATGCAATTGTTCCCAAATATCCAATAAATAATACCCGAAGGGTATATTTACAATTAATAAAAATTACAGGGGCCCAGATGCATATTTTCAAGAAAACATTACACTATTAATTCTAAAACAATGTTTAAATCGAAATACAAAAATCCTAGTCCCGTCACGCGCACGAGCACGTGAGGTGACATGGCTTGGACCTAAATGCAAATAATTAGAGTAGAAGGGCTGAAATAGAAATTTTACAAAAATATTTAAGCTACAAATAATAATTTATGGAGTAAAAAAATACAAAAGAGGGGGGTGAAGCATGTAAATACCCCCACATGCGCAACCCAACAGCGCGGATGCTTCACTTGTCCACATGGCGCAGTCTGGACGAATGATGATGCTTCAACTGCAACTACTGAGATTAGATCCCTAGGAGGAGATCCGACGGTAGGGGATCTCTTGATCGAATGACCACTGCTATATCTGGTGTGAGCACTTGATCAGACTGCTGCGAGGATGGGTGGAAGAACATCGATGAACTAAGTCTTCCTCAAGCTTTGATTGGTTGATCCTCGCTAGTCCGGTGGTTTCAGGCAATACAGAATGGTCGAGGAGATGCCTAAAAGCATCCCAGACTGGCTGGAAGGCTCAGATGACTCCAAGAACCATAGGAGGGGTTCTTGGAGGTCGTTGAAGAATAGGGGCTCCAGGTGCCTTGCTCGGAGAACAAAATCGACCCGCAAGGGTCCTTTGGCCCTCAAAGACCTGCAAGAAGGTTACATGCGCCAAAATAAAGGTCTGGGGGATTGTGTCAGGTTAGGATGAGAGGATATGAATGCAGGCAGAGATATCCGGCAATACGACGAAGGAGGAGAGAGGGTTGCTTGATATGAGCAAGATCAAGCGAGCTGAACGTGCATGGTGTGAAGAGAAATGATAGGGTAAGGTGTGGGAGATGAAAGCAGAGGCAGAGGGTGGTCGACACAAGTGGAAACAGGAGGCGGAGCCGGAGCTCCGATGACTCGATTTCTTGAGATTCTACACTAAATAAAACTAAATAACATGAACTGAAACGTTACCCTATTCTACTGCTACTCCTAGGAACTGAAAGAACACAAGAGGAAGAAGCTCTACTTGACATGGACTAGCCGGAAGTGAGCTCGTAGCGGAGGTGTCTGAGTTGGATAACTTCAATTCTATGCCCACATGAGTCGCTGAACCCTCCAAATGACTCATGCTATCACCGAGATTCACCTAGATGCGAAAGGGTTAGAGTTTGGTGGAAAAAGAAGGATCCAAGGGTGAAGGAAGGTGGAAGAGATGTTTTATACATAGGAACCTTTGACCGATGGGAGCTCAACCATCGAGGCTCCTCATATCAATAGGATATGTATGCGTGAAAGGAGGATGATCAAGGAACAATTTCACAGAAGGATTCGGTCCAAAATAGTGCAAGATACGGGTGGGAAAAATTGAGGAAACTGGCCAGCCGTGCTAGGCTACATGACCTAGGGGTCAGAAGGATCAGTTGACCGGCGGGACAACCGAGACCCACCTATGATTGGTCCACATTGCGTAATGTGATAAATCTAGCCAGAAATTCGAAATAAAATAGTAAACGATTTTATTAAATTTTGGTTAAAACATGAAAAATGTTTATTATTTCAAGTAGTATTTTATTATGATTTTTATTTATTTTTACAACTTAAGTTATTATAGTTTACTTTTTAAGGGTTCATTTATTGGTATATTTATATACGAGAGGTGTATTTTTGTATGTTATTTATTTTCATGTACTTTTATGGTTTTATTTTATTCTAAATATGTACATGTACTATAAAGAATATTTACAAAAGTAGAAAAATATGGGATTATGAAAAATATATAAGATAAATAAAATGAATATTTTATTCAGGTATATTATACAATAGGGGTCCAAAATCTAATTTTGCATCTTAACTCCAAATTGAATAAAACCACCTTTATCAAATAGATAATAAAAAGTTATATACAATCAAAGATGATGCTGATGTATTTTTAGTTTATATGGAGAAGATATGGGTATGGGAAGTTTGGGATTTGGCTTTTTATTTTGAGTGTAGAATGTACAATGTATGTTTTTTTTGTTTAAAGTAAATTTTGTGTTTTTCTATATATTTTTATTTACAACTTTCACGTACAAAGTTTATTTATTTGATGTATAATAATAAAGAATAAAATAGGTACCGAAAATATATTATGGAAGAATAATAATTTGGGTTTTATGGCATTTTTAACTCTTATCTTCCCCTACTTTATTCCTTATCGATCAGTCATTATGATGCCTAGGACTCGGGGTTTAGATTCATAAAATACCTTTGGCATTTTATTTATTTATTTTTCTTTTCTTTTCTTTATTCTTTTCTTTTCGCTTTAAATAATGTATTTTATACAATATTTACAGAATAAATAATGAAGGTTAATTTATGTAAAATAATGCTATGTACATGCATTTAGCTATGGTTTAAAGGCCAAAATAAAGAATAAAGATGATGAAACATAGATTCATCATCCCCCTATACTTGCCTTTGCTAGTCCCTAGAAAATACTTATGCCAATAAGTTCAGAACAAGAAAATAAAGAAAAGAAAACGAAAGAAAGTGGATTGATTTTAATGTTCAAACTTGTCTTCATAAGAACAAATTTGGAGCTCGATCAGACCTCTAGAAGATTAAGTTTGGTCAGAACCTTATTGGGAAATGGATTTAAAACACCACTTCCTTTATTAATCACAAAACTCTGCTCAAGTCTCCTCAATATCCAGGTCAGAATAAGTCAACTCATACGTAAATCCTTATGACTACGAATCTATCTTGGACAATGTGTGTGATATGTAGCTATCCTCGACTGAAGAGGTAAAAGTCAGTCTTCTCCAACATGGAGACCTAATTCCCTAATACAACATCTCTTTCCTCGAGAAGCAGGGTATTCCCTTCTAAGTTCAGGTACAATCATCTCAAGAAGAGGAGGTGGAGAGAATAATGGACAGTAGCCACTATACGTAGCTACCAATCCTAGGATGCTTGACCAGTGTAGCCAAGTCATCCAGCTGTAGTCTCACATAGATTTAACATAGATTTAACTTTCAAGCTCAAACTTCCTTATTGTCTACAAATATATACATGCTCTGACGGGAATTGATTTTTCTAGAAAATTTTGCACATCTTTTCTTTTTTGAGTTTTTCAATATGCAATTTTTTTGAATACTATAAACAACAGCATTTATATAAGGACCTTTTCCTCTTGAGCCAGTAGACTATCCCTCTTTTGAAGCATTATTGAAACCCACAACTTTTGTCTTTAGACCTCGTCGCTATTGGATCGGGTTGGAGTACAATGGCCACAAATGTGCGACTTCTGATGTTTCCATTGGCTTGTGTCTCATGCCAGCAAATCCAGCCCCCTACCACTTTAACTGAGTTGAGCAAAATGAATGGTGAAAGTGTGCAAGATATGTTATTATCAATAAAAGTCGTGTGTGTGTTCTGAAGTACTCTACTTAGACAATGAAGACGACAATGAACTAAGTCTCGTGGTCTCAAAGAATTAAGTCTAGCAGACCTGAAGTGCCTAATTTCCAGTTTCTATAAGGTTCTTGTGATTAAGTGGATTATGGTCTAACAAAGCTCCAATCTTCGGATTTTACTTATACTAGTTTAGTTATTACTACTGATCCGAAAAATGCAAATGCTATGTATGATGCAAGGAAAATGTTTTGTGATGTAATTTTCTAATTTTGAACTTTTTATGGATTTTCAAAAAGTTTTGCAAATCTTTATGTAATTTTGAAAATATTTTGCAAAATTTAATGGATTTTTTAATTTTGCAAAGTTTTAGGGATTTTTCAAAATAAAAAAAATATACATGCAGATATTTACATGGGAGTACGTTTGTTATTTACAAAGTTTAGAGCGAAAGATTTACACGAGGTATTTACGAGTTTGTAAAGATATTTATTTATTTGGAATATGTACATGTTCTCAAAATAATTTGAAGAGATTTTTGCAAACATTTTGAAAACATTATTTTGTAAACTAATTTGACAAATAATTTTTGCAAACATTTACAAATTTTGAAATCATTTTACACAATTTTTCAAATAATATGTATAGATTTTTCAAACTATTTTTGCAACCATTTTCAAAAAATTTACAAATAGATTTTCAAACTATTTTATTTAAACAAAGAAAAGAATTTTTTACAAACAAAAATATTTTTACACCAAGGTTGAAAATATTTTCCAAACAGTTTTCAAAGAATTTTTCAATAAGTTTTTCAAAACATTTTTAAAACATTTTGCAAAAGCATTAACCTAACTTATTAATCAGTATATACAAAGATTTTGATATGTATTAATTTTTATTAATTAGCCATATTATTGGAAATACGAAAGTACCAGTTACGACTAAAGTATATACAGAGTATATACGACCCCCTGTACTTAGCTTGAGCTATGTCCTCATAGATCAGGGAGAAAAAGAGAAGACATAACTTGTTCTAAGTATAGACAAGTCTATACGACAACAGCTTAAGAATGAAAGAATGGGAAAGTGACCATCCCCCCAAGTAATCTCCATTTCATCGCCTTTATTCTTTCATTTCGTCCTTTAAATCTTAGCTAAATTCACGCAAATATCATTATTTTGCATAAATTACATTTATTATTTATTGTATACAATTGTATAAAATATATTGTTTAAAGCTAGAATAAAAGAATAAAGAAAAAAATAAATAAAATGCCAAAGGTATTTTATGACCCTAAACTGCGAGACCAAATCAAAAATTGATTTGGTCGACAAGGAATAAAATAGGGGTAGATAAGGGCCAAAAACATCAATAAAACCATGATTTTTGTTCTTTAATAATCCATTTTTGGGACCTATTTTATTCTTTATTATTTATACATAAAATAAAGAAACTTTGTACAGGAAAATTGTAGATAAAAATACATAGACATATATAAAATTATTTTCACACAAAAATAGTACATAGTGTGCATTTTACACTCAAAATAAAAAGCCAAAACTCAAACTTCCCAACTCATATCTTCTCCATATGAACTCAAAATGCATAAAAATCACTTTAATTGTATATAACTTTTTATTAGCTAATTAATGAAGGTGGTTTCATTAAGTTAGAATTAAGATGTAAAAGTTAGGTTTTGGACCCTTATTGTATAGTATAACTAAATAAAATATTCATTTTATTTACTCTTTACACTTTTTATTATTTTATATTTTTGCAATTTTGTAAATATTATTTATAATACTTCTACATATTTCAGATAAAATAAAACCATTAAAAATACATCAAAATAAATAAAGATATAAAAAATACATAGATGGATATTCTATACTTATACAATTACATTATATACCCTTATTTATTTAAGTGTACATATTATATCAAAATAATAAAATTAAACTATATTTGTGCATATTTAAATAATTTATACATATATAAAATATGTATATAAAATAATAAAATATAAAATACAAGATAAAAATAAAATACACATAACATATGTCAATATACCTATACTTTTATATGTTAAAAGTAACTTGTAATTAATTAACCCATAAAAATGAATAGAAATCAAGTTAAAATGCTACATAAAAAAATAAATAATTTTTATTTTATAACTTTTATTTAATTAACTCATTTATTATTTTATTTTGAATTATTTATCTTTTTTCAGTTGGTTTTGTCTTCTAGTGGTCCAGCTAGAACAATAGGAGATCCATGTCTGTTGACAGCAGGTCAACCCTTATAACTATCTCCCTAACCCTGTTCTCTTCTCGAATTTCTACTCCTTGATACGATCCCCAATGGTCTTCGACTCCTCAATGAAAAATGTTGACAACACAATGATCTATCATGCCCTACTCGTTGGTGTGTTTGTCATACCTCGATTCCAGAGTTACATCGAGTCAAACTCTTATGTTCACTCACCTGTAAATAGTCGAGCTCCTCTTCCATTTTCAAATTTGGTTCCCCTTTTTCCCATTTCTCCCCCCCCCCAATTGGTGCTCCAGGGCTAAAGCTCAATGACATTGAGCTCGCCCAGCTTTTTGGTGTGTGGAGGAGTGAAGAGGAGGAGGTTCCTACCATCTCCATCGCTCGTCGGCATGAGGTCGCCCAGCTTTTTGGTGTGTGGAGGAGTGAAGAGGAGGAGGTTCCTACCATCTCCATCGCTCGTCGGCATGAGGTCCATCTCATGGCCACCAGTTGGTAGTGGTTCGTTTTCATTCATTTTCTAGGTAGATTTAGTTCTTAGGTTTTAATTCTATTGTTTATATTATGCTTTATTTAGTTGTTCTAGCTTAGAATTTAGTTTTAAACCTCCTTAGAGCTCTAGAGATCCGACCACCTCTGTTCCATTGTGACAACCTGTTCCGACTTGGGGTGCACACCTAAGTATAGCCATGATATCAAGAGTTGAGGGGACATGTGAGGGATCAAGTAATGAAAAACTTGGGGTGCACACCCCCTATACTTAGGACAGAGTACACCCTAAGTATAGCAGTGATGAAAGGGGTGAACACATTTTCGGTAGCAAGAGAAAATGAAAACGAAAAGAATAAAAGAAGAAAAGAAAGATCATTAAAAAATGTTCTATTCTGATTTTTCCGAATCAACAGATCTGGTGGCTTTCAACTCATCTTCATATACAACTTGAATAGAATCCACAACAGATAGGAAGGTGTCATGTTCCAGTTACGGTTTTAGTAGATGTCCGTTGATCAAAAAGGTTTGTTCGTTGGATACAATCCTGATATCATTACACTGTCGTTGTCATGCACATGCTTCACTATAAACGGTCCAGTCCATTTGCTTTTCAACTTCTCTAGGAACACTTTAGCTTTGCATCGAACAACCATACCATCTGACCCGGTTCAAAAGTCTTTCGATAGATGTGCTTGTTATGAAGCTTCTTCACCTTTTCCTTGTATATCAGGCTATTGTCATATGCATATTCACATAATTAAAGTATTTTGTTAAGATCCGATTTTATGTTTTTCCTGACCTTCTTGGAATCCAGATTACAAGCATTGATTGCCTACAAAAATTATGAATGAGTTCCATGGACAGATGGTATGGCTTGTTGTATACAGGCGGTAGGGGGACATTCCCAAAGATGACTTGTACATTGTTCTATAATCCAAAAGAAATGAATCGAGCGACTGAGACCAGTTCTTGCGATCCGAGCGTACAAGCTTCTGAGGAATTGTCTTAATCTCCCTATTTGAGCATTCTACCAAGCCATTAGATTGTGGGTGATAGGGAGAAGTGGAACGATGTTAAATGCAGAATTCTTGAGTTAGCTTCCTCACCTCTTTATTGATGAAATGATGGCCACCATCAGATATAAGGATCTTAGGAATCCCGAACCTTGATATGATACGACCCTTTAGAAAATGACAGAAGGTGTGACTTTCAATGGCTTAGGTTGGGATAGCCTCCACCCAACGACTAACATAGTCGACAATGAGCAGAATGTATTCGAATCCTTGATTGTTAGGAAATGGGCCCATGAAGTCAATGCCCCATGCATTAAACACGTCCTGAATATATTTCAGGGGCACTGTGTCTCTCATTCCAATTGTTCCGCCCATCTTCTGGTAGTCAGTGTAGCGCTTCACATAATCCTTTACATCTTTGAACAAGGTCGGCCACCAAAGGCTTCATTGGAGTACTTTCGCTGCCATTCTTATGCCTGAATGGTGTTCTCCAGATTCTTTATCATGGCAATGTACGGGGACACTTTAAAATTCCTCTTGGGGAATGCACCTTCTCCAGATACAATATGTCCCCTCACAAAAGCGACATGGACCCTCTCAGTGGTAGAAATGGAAATCAGATAAGAATTTGTCTACTTCTAGTTTCGACAATCTTGTGGAGTTCTCTTGGACACAGGATAGTTTACAACACCAACATACAAGGAACGAGGTGACCGATTGTATGGCTTCGTCTGGAAAGGTTTCATTGATCGGCCTTAAATTTTGCTCAGGAGACTCAGGCTCAGGTAATTGAAAAGCCAAATGTTGACATCGGTCTTTTGTTCCACACAAGGAAAGAACACAATCGTCGAAGCGACCAATGAGAAACTCAGACTAATTCAACAATTAACCTACAATATAGATCAAGCAATGAAAAATAAGATGTGGAGTTAAAATTTATTATAACTCTATAACAAAGGTGTGTATAGATGTAAGTATTGTGTAGAGGTCAAACACAAGGAGCAAATCGTAGATTGGGCAAATTAATGCGTAGAAGTTTGTGTTCTTCTTCTTGTATAAGTGTTTTCGTATGGGTTTTTAATTTTATTTTTTATGGATTTTAATTTTTATATTTTTAATTGTTTTTCTTTTAAAATTTTTATTTTATTTTTATATTTTCTGATTTTAATTACTTTTTCTTTTTAATATATAACATAGGAATATATAAAACGATATATACAATTTAAGATAATATGACTACAAATACTACTAAAAATAATCAAAAAAAAGAAAATAAAATGTTTTTATATTTGTGAAAAGGGACGCTACTGCATGTAGCAGCCAACGTGGCTGCTACATGTGGCAGTTTCCCCAAATTTTTTTATTTTTTTTCAAAATTAAACCATGAATATTCATCTATATACCCCTCCTACATTGTATTAAAATTTCGCCAAAAACAAAGACTCCTATGCCCTCCATCTAGACATGGTCGATTATAGCAAATTTTAAACCGTTAAAATTACATGTTCTAGATGGAGGGCATAGGAGTCTTTGTTTTTGACGAAATTTTAATACAATGTAGGAGGGGTACATAGATGAATATTCATGGTTTAATTTTGAAAAAAAATAAAAAAATTGGGGAAACTGCCACATGTAGCAGCCACGTTGACTGCTACATGCAGCAGCGTCCCGGATCTCTTTATATTTAAATATTTTTTTTACTATTTTTGTAATTTTTGGGGGGATTCTTTGCTATTTTTATAATTTTTAAAGTTAAAAGTATCCAAAATAAGGATTTAATAAATAGACCGAATTGAATTGGGGTATAAAAATAGAAAAAAGTGTCCAAATTTTTCCAAGTCTATTTGAATATATAATAATTTATACAAATAAAACTAAAAAAGGTAATGAATATTTTGGAATTTTTGAAGATTATTTTAAAAAGTATTTTGGAGCTTTATTATTTTTAGTCCTTTTGTATTTATATTTTTAGTGATTTTTGGCTTGAAGTTGTAGAATATTATAATAAAAAAATATTTTTTTTGCAAAATTTTTAAAGCATTTTTAAAATTTTCGTAATTTTTAATTCAAATAGGATAAAAAATGTGCTCTTTTGATTTTTAGAAAATGGTTAAAAAGACAATGCAAAATTAATATTATAGCATGAATGTAGATGCTAACAGGCATGTAACCCTAATTTTTCATAATTTTTGGAGTAGAGATGATATTTTTTAATAAATAGAAATACAAACACATAAATTATTGAACTGCTCGGGGTATTTTCATAATTACAATTAATGTCAAGGATTATAGTGCAAATTACCCAAAATATTACAACTAATATTTAAAGTTTTAAGACTAAATAGAAATATAAAAAGATGCAAGGGCTTATGAGCAAAATATCCACCTCACGTGGAACCGCACGTGAGGTGATGTGGCACAGACCCAGATGTAATATTAAATAAACATAGGGGGTTCACATGCAATTTTTACAAAACTTTTAAACTAATTAATTAAATTACATGACTAAAACAAAAGGTCAAAAAGTGGAGGGGGTGGATTTCGCAATTTACCCTATATATGTGCTCCATCGTGCGCTCGAGGTTGATTGACTTGACACGTGGAGAACTCTCAACGTGTGATGACAGTTCGTGGGCCAACGGTGGAGATTAGATCTCCCAAGTGAGATCGATGGCTCTGGCTTGCAAAGTCTGACGTCCACCATGCAATCTGGCAAACATTATTGATCGGAAGGCTCACGAGATGGCTGGAAGAACAAGGGAAGAACTCGCCAAAGGCGAGCCTCGATCTGGTGCAGGTCGCTCCTCCAACCTCCTCGCGTGCCCCCGACTGGCTCTCCACGATCCTGCGGCTGTCGTGCACCTTCTGGATACCTCAAAGAGCTCCAGAGCTCATTGGAGGAGCTCAGGAGTGCAAGGCTACCTGGAGGGTCTTCTTGGAGTCGATTGGGGATCAGATGCCTCTTAAGACCTGTAAAGAAGTCAAAAACACTAGCGAGGCAAAGATGAAGGTCTTGGCCATTATTTGGCAGAAGTCGATGGTGGAATGATGAAGGAGTGACTCGGTACGATGAGGTGGCAGAGGAGGACCTCGAGGCTCATATCTAAGGTATATCTGAGGAATCTAGGTGGTATGTAGTATGGAGAAGTGGCTAGGAAAGAAGGTGAGGGCATTGGGAGAGTCATAAAACGAGTGAAGCACAGAGGAAAGCTTGCTAGATCAGAGCTCCGACGATCTACAGGGAGGCGGTTCTATGCGAATACAATTAATTAAACTTAAAACTAATGGCAGAAAATGAAAACTAGGGCTATAATCTTCCTAAACGTGGAAGAAAAAAATTCCTCAAATGGCCATAAGCCACGAGATGGGGACCTGACGGTGAGGTTCGCCGGAGATGGTGGAACTCACCCTCACACCGCTTCCTCGATCTAACCAAAAGCTAGGCCAGCTTCCTGTCACGGAGCTCGAGCCGTGGAGGAGAAGAAACATAGGCAAGGGGATTCAAATTTGAAAAGGAAGGAGGAGGGTGTTTATGTACAGGTGGCGAACAGGAGGACTTCAGCTAGGGTTTATGACAGGATCGATGAAGATCATCCCTAGGAGAGAGGTCGTCGTGATTCCTGGATGAACATCGAAGACAGGTCTTGAAGGATGTCCTTGAGTGGTGTATCATGAGGGAAAAAATCGAGAAGCAAGGGGTTAAGGGCTGGACTGTCAGACCTATGACTTGAGTTAGATAGTTGACGCAAGTCAATGGATGACGAGTCCTGATTGGGCCACGTCACTCGTAAAAAGACAAACCAGCCCAAAAAATCAACGATAATTTGAAATAAATTAGTAAATATTTTCATTGATTTTGGTTAAAATATAAAAAGTGTTTTTTGTAGTATTTTAATATGAATTTTATTTATTTTATGAGTTGCTTTATTACAAGTTATTTTTTAGGTTTTCATTTATAGGTATATTTACCTATGTTTTGTGTATTTATTTTTTATTTTTATTTTGTATTTTTTTATTTTATACACATAATATATATATATATATTAATAACTTTTTTATATTCATAAATATATTTTATTATATTTTTCTGATGTAATATGTACACTTTAATAAAAGAGGTATATATTATATAGGTATAAGTATCGTATATTCATCTATGTATTTTGTATACTCATTTTATTTTTGTGTTTTCTTTATAGTTTTATTATATTTTAAATTCATACATATACTATAAATAATATTTTAAAAATTATAAAAATATAAAATTATAAAAATTATAAAGAATAAATAAAAGGGTTTTTACCCGGCAGACCCTATAAACTTTGCCAATTACCTCCACAACCTTTAAAACAATCTAATTCCCCCCTTGACCCCGTAAACTTGCGAACACATACCCCATGAACCCTCCAGGTAATATGTTTCAAGCCCGTAGGGGTTCTTGGGGTAATTACATTGTGCAAAAGGTTGTAGAGGTAATTTAAAAAGTTTATAAGGTCTACCGGATAAAAATTCCTAAATAAAATGAATATTTTATTCAGGTATATTATGCAATAGAGGTCCAAAATCTAACTTTCACATCTTAACTTCAAATAAATGAAACCATCTTCATTAAATAGCTTATTAAAAGTTATACACAATTTTTTGAACATTTTGAGTTCATATGGATAAGATATGGGTCTGGGAAGTTTGGAAAAGATATGAGTCTGGGAAGTTTGGTTTTGGCTTTTTATTCTGAGTATAAAATGTACATTGCACATTATTTCTATGTGAAATCAATTTTGTATTTTTCTATGCATTTATATCTACAATTTTCATGTACAAAGTTTATAGATTTGATTAATAAATAGTCAAGGATAAAATATGTCCCAAAAGTGCATAATTGATGAATAAAAGAATGGGATTTTTATTGATTTATTAGCCCTTATCTCTCCCTACTTTATTCCTTGTCGACCATGTCATCAAGATGCCTAGGTCTTGGGTTTAGGGACATAAATACCTTTGGCATTTTATTCTTTTTCTTTTCTTTTCATTATTCTATAATTTTTCATTAAAAATAATATTTTATATAGAATAAATGGAGTAAATAATAAATGTTGATTCGTACAAAATAATGCTATTTACACGCATTTTGCTAGGGTTTTTAAGGCCAAAATAATAGAATAAATGTTATGAAATGGACAATCATCACTTCCTATATTTGCTTTTGCTAGTCCCTAGCAAACACTTATGCAATAAGTGTAGAAAATAAAAATAAAGAAAAGAAAAAGAAAGAACTTGGATTGATTTTAATTTTCAAACTTGTCTTCACAAAAATCAAATTTTAGAGCTTAAGTTGGACCTTTGGATTTTAGGTGCAGTCGGAACCATATTGGGAATTGGATTTGAAACGCAATAGGCTTTGAGGATCACAAAACTCTGCTCAAGTCTCCTAAATAGCCATATCAGAACAAATAAACTAATATGCAAACACTTATGACTATGAATCTATTTTGGATAGTGTGCATGATATGTTGCTCTCCTTGACTGAAGCGGTATAAGTTAGTCTTCTCCAACATGGTGGCCCTAATTACCCAATTAAACAACTCTCTCCTCAAGAAGCAGGGTATTCCCTTCTAAGTTTAAGTACAACCAACTCAAGAAGAGGAGGTGGAGAGAAGAATGGACGGTAGCCAATGTAGCTACATATCCTAAGATGCTTGACCAATGTAGCCAAGTCATCCAGCTGCAGGCTCACATACATATGACTTTGAAGCTCATGCATGCATATTGACTATACAAATATATACACTATGACATGCATTTTATTTTCAATTAGGCTTGTCCACTTCTATGTAGTTTTTTTATTTTACATTTTTTTTGAATAATATACATCAACATTTACAAATGGAGTTTTTCCTATTGAGCCAGTAGACTATCCCTCTTTTGAAGATTTATTGCAACCCACAAGTTTTATTTTTCTCATGGCTACTAGATCAAGTTGGGGTACAATGGCCAAAAATATGTGACTTCTGATGTTTCCATTGGCTTGTGTCTCATGCCAGCAAATCCAACCCTCTACCACTTCAACTAAGGTAAGCAAAGTGTAAGGTGCATGTGTACAAGCTAGGTCATTATCAACAAGAGTTGTGCATGTGCTCTGAAATATTCTACTTAGGCAGTCAAGATGACACTGAACCAAGCCTCGTAATCACAATTAATTAAGTCAAATAGACATGAAGTACCTCAATTCTAGTTCCTATAAGGTTCCCGTGATTAAGTAAATTTAAGGTCCAACCAAGATGTTGTCTTCGGATTTTACTTAGACTTTTTTAATTATCAAACTCAATCCGAAAAATGCAAATGCTACGCACAGTGCAGAAAATATTTTTGTGATGCAAATTCTTGATTTTGAACTTTTTATGGATTTTTGAAAAAGGTTTTTACAAAATAATATGCAATTTTTGAAAAGGTTTTGCAAATATTTTTGGGATTTTTAATTTTGCAAAATTTTAGAGATTTTTCAAAACAAAAAGATTTTTGGTAAAGAAAGGGAGTAAATGCAGATATTAACACAGGGTGCTTTTTATTATTTACAAGAGTCGGGATTTTAGGAATTTACAAGTTGTATATACAGGTTTGTAAAGAATCTTTATTTGTTTGAATTATATACATAGTTCTCAAAATAATTTGAAAAGATTTTTACGAACATTTTGAAAACTTTATTTTGCAAACTACTTTGATAAATAATTTTTATAAAAATTTTACAAAAATTGAAAAACGTTTTGCAAAGATTTTTCAAATAGTTTGTATGGATTTTTCAAACTATTTTTGCAACCATTTTCCAAACCATTTGCAAATAGATTTTTAAAACATTTTATTTCACACGAAGAAAAGAAATTTTTACAAACAAAACATTTTGACAAAGGGTTAAAAAATTTCATAAATCATTTCTAAATAGTTTTCAAAAGATTTTTAAAAATGATTTTCAAACTAGTTTTCAAATATTTTGCAAAATTTTTTTTTAACATGATTTATTAATCAGTATATACAAAAAGAAATTGAGGAATAATATACATCTTTTTATTAATTTATTTAATGAACTATATATGTATATATATATATAAAGTATTTTAGCCATACTTATTGAAAATACGAAAGTACGAGTTATGGCTAAAGTATATACGAAGTATATACTGGCTCCTATACTTAGCTTTAGCTATGTCATCATAGATTAGAAAGAAAAAGAGAAGTCATAACTCGTACTAAGTATAGAAAATCCTATACTACAACGATGAATAAAGAATGAAAGAAGGAAGAAATGAATGAATGAGAAGTCGACCATCCCCCCTATACTTAGGATGAAATAATCGTATGTATATTAAACTGTATACAAGGCAGGGAGGGTCGAGGATGGGAATGAACAGATAACACTCAAACTGTCTCCCCTTATACTTAGGGTCAGATATCCCTAAGTATAGACATGAATATCACATGGAGTGGAGACATCGCAGGGGATCAGAGAAAAAATAACTTAGGGTGTGCACCCCTATACTTAGGACAAAGTACGTCCTAAGTATAACAATGATGAATGGGTGACACTTTTTTGGAAGAAAAAGAAAAAGAAAACGAAAAGAAGAAATATCACTCAACTCATCCACCTCCCCTATACGTTGCACAGTGTGTGTCCTAAGCAAGGAAAACACATGGAATGAGGTGGAGGAGCAAAAATGGTAGATGGAAAGAAGAAAACAAAAGCGATTGTACAAAGATATGGATATACAAATATCAAGAAGGTAGAAAGTGGACCTTCTTGCGTGATCGTTGAGGAATGGATCAGATAAGGTGTAGGTCGATATCAGTTATCAGTAGACACAAATCGATCAGGATTGACCTGATGAAGATTCTCAACAATCTCAAAGTGGAAAGGCAAGGACTGGTTAGTGGAAGTAGTGTGGTCGTGCTCGTCCTGGGAAGTCTTTGCTAGGACAAAATCGAAAGGCCCGAATTCCTTGATGAAAGAAGTAAGGTCACGTTTGGCCTCTGAAATCTCTACTAGGTCTGCCCTCTGCTCTAAAGAGTCTATAGTGTAAATACTATGGTTGTCATCAATGCATCACCACTCAATGGAATTGGGAACTCCAAGGTATATACTTTCTAAATTTTCCTCACCAAAGAGGAATCCTTGAGTCTCAGTCTCATGCATCAAAATGCAAACTCTCTGATATCGGCATCAAGGTCATAGTTCTTGGGGTTGGCTAACATAGGTACACTCTCGTGGGATGCATGTCTCTGGTCAATGCTGGGTGCAGTAATCAACACATCGCTCTCGACATCAAAACGGAAGCGAATCTCTCCAGATCCATAATAAATAATGGCTCTCACAGAGGTGAGAAAAGGTCATCTTAGGATGATTGGAGGATGATCCACAGGGGTGGAGGTCTCCATGGGTAATACAACAAAGTTAGACGTGAAGCTCATGCCCTGAATCTGAATGACAACATTCTCAAGAATACCCCTCGGACTCTTTATTAATCCATCAGCAAATTGGAAAATCACCCTGGTCTTCATGAGAGGCCCTAAGTGAAGAGATTGTACCAGCGAGAAGGTATTATATTTATCGAAGCACCACCGTCAAGGAGAATGTGATGACATGAGTGGTCAGAGATGGTGCAACTCACAAGATTCCTAGAGTGTGGACGGTGAGTGATGGTGTAGGTAGTGGTCGTGATCAAAATATGATGCTCAGATCTGCTTCTTCGCTTTCTTTTCTTGGGTTTAGGAGCAGATAATTGGGTCATGGCCTGGCGAAGTGGGGCCTCAATAATCTCATGAATAGCTTCCACCACTTCTAGTTCAGTCAACATTTTTTTTAAGATTTCGGATCTCCTCCGTACAAGGGAGAGACCAGAATCATCTTCTACACAAGGATGACTAATAGCAGTATGTACAATGTTTTACTTGGGGGTCAAAGGTGGAAACTGTGGTGAGTGTGTGTGTGTGTGTATGTGGTTGAAGGATCTGGCATGGGTGTCCTCTCCTCACAAGCTGACTTGATTGCGTGTCTCTTGAAATATTTCTATATTATTAATTTTTCTCAATTTTTTAATATTTTGGGCGATTGCAAGCTCTCATGGGTATCCTTAAATGAATCCATAACATCAAATGGTGAAGTACCATTGTGGCTCTTATTAATACTAGTGAGGTCATCGATCCTCTTCTTCATTCGCTCCATCATCTGGGTCAAATGCTCAAGAGTGGACTCCATGAGAGATAACTCCATCAGTCCAGTCTCGAGTGAGTGAAAAGGTGGGAAATGTAAGGTTGGTGGTGGTGGGATAAATTCAGAGGTCTAACACTACAGATAAGGTAGATATGTATAAAAAAAACCATGAGCAAAGGTGGACCGGTTGGTGGGTACGAGGGATCCACAAAGTCTGGATAAAAATCACTCTAGTCGGTCATCTCCAAAATAAAAGGGAATGATCGGGAGAACAAGAAGGTCAAATCAAGATAGAAAGAAAAATGCGCAAGTGCACAGAGAAGATCTGGTATACACACAGACAATCACAAAAAAATATACACAAAACAAAACCCTCAATTTACCTGTTCAACACGATGATGACCATGGAAGTTTGATTTTTTATCTTGTCAATTTTTAGAGTTGAGGTGAATTTCACAAAGTCGAACAAAAACATAGGTAGGTCTAGGATTGGGGAACTAATACTTAGTGTGTACGTATCAAAATAAAATGCGCATAGAATGATGGGGTTACTCTTTCCAAGACAAATATATGTTTTCTTTTTAATTTTAGGGTCGAGTAATCCTAGCTGTCCCAATTTTATTGGTTATCACTTTTTGTGTTTTTTTAATAAAAATGCATGAGCCTAACGAGGGATCAACTCTTTTTTGCTCCTAGGTGATCAAAATCAGAGGGAGAAGGCAGAAATGCATTGCAAGTCCTAAAACGATGATGGGTGCTCATATAGAAGACTCACAGTGATTCCCAACGCTCTCCATTGGGGATTCTAAGTAGAATTGAAACCTATCTATATGCAAATGTAATCTGATTAAATCACCCTAGGATAGTATTTTCTATTATCGTGAAGCATAAAATGCTAATTATCTAGAGAAGAGACTTAAGGCCCGATCTTGGAAACCTCTCGGTGCCTACCATAATGGATCTTGCAAGCATTGTGTAAGGTTTTTCACAGCATGCAGTCTCAAATCCAAATAATCAACAATTACATTTGACTAAGTTAAAGCAAGAATCAATAGGTGCATGCAAATATAATTAGAGCTTTGGACCTTAATCTATCATCAAGCAAATCTTAGAACTAGGTATCAATCACACAAAACAAATAAAATAAAATCATGAAATAAAGAAAAAGAAAAGCGAAGAAAACACGACAAAAACTGATGAGGCCCCCAAGTAAGCAACCACTCGGGCAGCGGACCTCGTAAAGTGTGAGAGTGCTGGACAGTCCAAGTTATTACAATAAATATGTCTCTCTCACTTTACATTACAAATGAAATGAATATAATAAATATACAAAATGCTAAGTGGAACTGTCTTCCAAAAACCCTCCAAGTCCTCCTTTGTCGCTCTCTCATGTCGGTTAGGTTAGAAGAGTGATTTCTCTTTACGTGGGTGTGCAGGCGCTCCTAGGAGAGCTCCCTCGATCCGCGGTCCCTCGCAACAAATTCAAACAACGATGGGGGTTAGACAATTCAAAAATAATATTAAAAAAATAGAGAATAAATAAAGGACAATATAGACAGAAGAGAAAAGAAGACACAAATAAAGATGCACATTCTATACAATGTTGCTCCCCGGCAACGGCGCCATTTAAAAAGATGAATTTTGCAAGGGTCTAATGTAGTTGACACAAGGAGAGTATGATAACCGCAAAGGATTAACTAGGGTTAAGTACAGAATTAAGCTATCGTTGTGACCCAATCAATCAATACGATTAATGAGAAAATAAACCACTAATAAATCAAACAGATAAAAAAATGAATGTTTTTGCTACTTTTATTAATTGGTATAGCTACCAGGGTCGAACTCAAGGAGCACAATTATACACTAAGTAGTTGATTGAAAAATCAAAGGATGTTTATTGTTTTTTAGTGATTTTTATTTTTTTAAATTTTTAAAATTTCAATATAAAAGAGGTATGCACACAAGATAAAAGTATCCACATGCAATCTTTTTGAATTTTTCTATATAATAAAAAATGCTCAAAAAAATAAAGTAAAATTATTTTTGGGTTTTATATATTTTATAGTGTTTTACGGAATTTTTGGTATTTTTCAGATGTTTTTATGATTTTTTAAAAATCAAATAGTGAAAAGGCAAACAAATAGTGCATAGCTGGGGAGGTTTTGCAATTTAAAAATATGTAAAAAACTCAAAATTCCTGAAAGTTATTTTTATAAAAACTAGAAGTAAATGTCTACATACAAGAACTGAGATCACAATTTTTGGATTTTTTTAATCAATTTTATATGATTTTTTAAGTTTTCATGTCTTTGTAAATTTTTAGGTTTTTATAATATATTTTTGAATAAAATTTATATAGAAGCTAAAAGATGATAAAAGGCAACTACAGTTATTTCTATAGAATTTTTAAAGGACTTTTTGAATTTTTATGAATTTTCAAAATCAATTAGGGACTTTTTAGGGTGTTTTTAAATTTTTAATAAAAGAAAATGCATGAAAATTAACAAGTAAAAATCACCACAACTAATACATGCAATCAGGAACCACGTGTAATTCTTAAGCAATTTTTGGAGATAATTGGCTATTTATTGGAATTAATAAAAGACTATGATTAAAAATAGTGCACCAGGACCAAACTGCAAATACTTTAAGTTCTAAGGCCCGATAAATAATATGTAATTAAGGTCCAGGGGCCTCTATGCAATTAATCCAGAAAAAACATGCGCAACACGTGAAATCACACACATAGGGGCATAAATGTAATTTTCAAAACATTTAATTCATTTCATAACAAGTTCAAAGCATAGGGGAAAATATGCAAATACACCAAAACACACTTGAAGCTACACATGACTTTTATCCAAAGGGACTAAAGCGTAAATATTAAAACTACAAGTTCGTTGATGCAAAAGTTCTTAACTACATGTTACATTTATTGGACTACAATGAAATAAATAAAATAAAGTACGAGGGCATGAGGGAAATATAACCTTCAAGGCACGTGGCTCACACGTGGGGAGTCTGACGGTTCTAATGGAGCTCTGTAAAGGTGATTTGACGATTAGAGAATGTCGAGGACGTGCGGTCAGATCTACCACGCCAGGTCTGATCCAACAGTCTACAAGGCTTCTCTGTTGTGTGGCGTAAGTAGGGTCCATCTTTCATCAAATTGCTTGGGTTTGGGTGCTATCAGACGACCCTGATCAAATCTGGAGCTCTGTCTCCAAATCGAATGGCCAGAAAGAGTGCTAGAAGAACACAGCTCTGGTGAGCTTCAATCGATCATCGACAGCTATCCACGGGTCCGATGAACTCGCGGTCAAGGCCAACAACTTCGTGAAGTCATTTCACGCCGAATGGGATCCTTAGAAGGGATGATGAATGGTCTGATGGTGGTGGTAGTGCTCCACCACCTGAAGCTGCTTCACCTAAGCAATCGAGGCTCAGACTGGGTCTCCTTATGCGTTCATGCACCTGCGAAAGGAAAAGGGAATCAGAGGCTTTGCTCTAGTCGGGTTATTGCATGTAAATCTAAAGAGAAACAGCGGGGGAATGGAGCTTTGGTTTCCGATGAAGGTAGAGGAGGAAACCGAACCTAATCCTGTTTGGATGAGTAGGATATAGGGGGATCAGAGTGCATGTGAAGGATGTGGGTGAGCGAGGGATGTGATCGAAGAGGATAGATGGATAAGACGGGGCTCTAACCAACTGGTCGGAGTGAGTGAACTGGCGGCAGAGCTAATGAACATAATTGAAATGGAAGAGGAAACGCGTGCGAAATAAGTGATACATGAAGCTTCTAATGAACTCAGTGACATCAGGCGAGGGGTTAGGCGGTGTTGTGGCCTCGACAAAGTTGCGGAAGATCTAGGAGGTTGCACATGGCAGAGGTGCTCTGGCCACGTTTGAGCAACGTATGCCCGACCACCAAATCAAGCTCCAAAGGTGTCTCCGGAAGTCTATCACTCTTCATGAGGCGGCTGAGGAAAGAGGCGGTGTGGCACATGCTGGACAGTAAGGGTGGCAGAGAGGAGTATTTATAGGGGAGTCCTAGGTTCTGGAAGAATCGAGAGGAAGCACTGAATCCTAGGAAGATCCGACTCTTATTAGGGATCTGCGAGGATCACAGATCCTAGAAGAAGGATTGAGCACATATATCGGGGGCAATGGTGGTCGGAGCGGACCTAGAAAAAGGGGAGAAAATAGCTCTGGTGATGAAGAAGTCGTGTCGATTCTGGAGGGGGAAAGGTTGACCCGAGTCAACAGACCGGAGTTGACCAATAAATAAATAAAAGAATAATGAGAATAAAATAATAAATGAATTCAAAATAAAATGGTAATAGGGGGGTATTTTTATTACTTTTCAAGCTATTTTTATGTGATTTTTAATTATTTTTATGAAATTATATATACCATATATACATAAGGGGTATTTTGTATAGGTATAATATATATGTATATAATTTATTCTTTTATTTTTATTAACTTTTTATACGTAAATCTATTTTATATTTTATTTATTTACAAAAAAAATTAGGAGTATAAAATTAATTTTTATTTGAATTTTACAAATGAAATAGTGGTATTAAATAAAATAGGTATTGTATACCACATACACATGTGTGGCTTTTGCACAATGAATTTTTGATTTTTTATCATATTTTATGTGTTATAATTTTTTTATTTTATTACTGTTGTTATGAATATGTACAAGTGTTTAAAATACAATATGCACAAATTATCAATTAAAATATTTAAATATACATATTTATACATATAGGTAGCATATGACTATAAAGTGCACCCAAAAAGCTAATTTTTACCTCATAATCAAAATTCATGGATCACCCTCATTTGAAACATAACTTAATTTAGAGTCCAATAAAGGTGATTTTGGAATAATTTGAGTTCATGTGGAGTCGGAATTGATTTTTTAATTTGTTGTTGTGTGGCTTTTTGAGTGGTATTTTGTATTATGTACAATAATTTATTTTACAAGTATTTTTTGTTATTTAGAAAACATTTTTATTTTCAACTTTTATTGAGAAAATAATTTTATTTGAGGTCTTTTTATTAATGAATAAAATATGAGAAGTGATATATACATAGAATGCAAAAATAAGAATATACAAGGACCATATCTCCCTCTACTTTATTCCTTGTCGATCAAGTCAATAGTTGACCTTTTCTCGGGTTTTGGGTCAGTCTATACTTATTTCATAATTACATCCTTCTTTCCTTTTTCTTTTCTCTTTATTTTTTTTTAATTTTTGGAAAATATGTGTTAAATTGCAATATTAACAATGACATGCACTGCAATAATTTATTGTATTTACACGTATTTATAGATGTTTTTGCTAAAAGATAAAGCAAAAATAAAAGAATAAAGAATGAGAATCACAGATTCATCATCCCCCTATACTTTACATTTGCTAGTCCCTTAGCAAACACTTATTTGAAAAAGAAGTGAAATAAAAAGAAAATAAAATAAAAAGGAAGAATCAGAGTTATTATTAAACTTATCTTCATAAAATTGGAGTATGGAGCTTGATAAGACCTTTGGATTATTAGTTTGACAGAACCTTATTAGGAAAAGTGTTTAAGACTTAATTGCCTTCAAGTTCCATAATTCTATGGTCAGGTCTCCTCAACAACCATGTCAGAACAAGTCTACATACATAAACTCTAATGACTATGAATCTTTCCTTGTACTGTGTAAGTGATATGTAGCTCCCCACCTCAAAAATGGTAAAGAAACAACCTCTCTCAACAAGGTAACTCTAATCCCCTAGTCTAGCAACTCTTTCCTCAAGGAGCAGGGTATTCCCTTCTAAGTACAAGTACAACTAGCTCAAGAAGAGGGGAAAATGAGAGAATGGACCATGACTAGTGTAGCCACTTATCCCTTGGATCTTAACCAGTGTATCAAAGTCTCCAGATGAGACGGTGGAATGCATAAGCTTTGCTTATTCAACTATATACACTTCGGCAAACATTTTATTTTCAATCAAGCATGTCCC
This sequence comes from Ottelia alismoides, assembly GCA_037367405.1. Lineage (NCBI taxonomy): Eukaryota > Viridiplantae > Streptophyta > Magnoliopsida > Alismatales > Hydrocharitaceae > Ottelia > Ottelia alismoides. Next base: position 141,235 of record JAZKJV010006493.1, read on the forward strand.
CTTTTTTGAAGTTTTTGTATTTTTGCACTTTTTTTATGACATAAATACAACATATATACAAGGTGCATCATGTACATAAGGAGTTTTTCTTCTTGAGCCACTAGACTATCCCTCTTTTGAAGCTTTATTGCAACCTACAACATCCTGTCGTTAGACCTCAATGCTACTAGACCAGGTTGAGGTGCACATCCCTCCCAGAGGAGGACGAGAGGTTCTTGCTGGATGTACTACCCCCATATGCTACTCCAAGCCAAATGATTCTGCCTCCTCACCACCTCATTCGTGTTGAGCTATGTGTAAGGTACGTGTCCAAATCAAGCCATTGTCTCTGAGAGTCATGTGTGCGTTGTTAAGTGTTCTACTTAGGCCAATCAGGATGACATGTGAACATAGCCTAGTGAATCAAAGAATTAAGTTGCTATGGACCTGGAAAGTCAACCCCAAATCCTATAAGGTTCCTCTTACGTTATGTGGATTAATGTCTTGACCAAGCTCCATTCTTCCTTTTTATTCTAGACTAGTTTAAATATAAACCATGATACTGAAGAATGCACATGCAAGTATTTACAAAAACTCTTTTTGGTGGGACTTTTTCAGGCTATGCAAAAATTTATGGAAATTTTGATTTTCAATTTTTAGGTATTTTTGAAATAGAAAAATAAGTAAAAGAAAGAAAAGTTTTCACATAGATATATACATATTTACAAAGGGGTTTATATTACAGGTTTTATATACATATGGATTTTATTTACAAGATCTTGTACTAGCTTTATTAAGATATTTATATACAAAGATTTTAGGGGTAGATTATGGTTTTGATGTAAACCAATATACACGTGGTTTTCATACCCCATAATTATTTCCCGTGTGACAAAATAGTTTTGCAAAATATTTTTCAAAATAATTTTCAAAACTATTTTGACAAATAATTTTACAAACTGTTTTTCGCAAACATTTTATTTTCACACAAATTTCATAGATTTTGTACAATATACCTAATTTTGATACAGAAAATAATTTACAAATATTTTGGAAACAAAACAGTTGTACACACATTTTTACAAAATTTGTACAAAAATAATTTTTGTAAAAGATTTTACAAACAATTTTTACAAAGTATTTTGTAAACCTTTTCAAAGCATTTTTATTTCAATTTTATAAATAATAACCATGTTATTAATGCACACAAAGTACAAGTTATGGCTGAAGTATATATACAATATATACGACACCCCCTATACTTAGCTCGAACGATGTCCTCAGAGTAATCAGGGAGCGATGAAGGAAGATATAACTCGTGCTGAGTATAGAGAAGTGAAAAGAATCCTATACTACAACAACTCAAAAGAATGAAAGAATAAGATTGATAGAAGTCGGTGATCCCCCTATACTTAGGATCAAGTAATCCTAAGTATAGAAGACTGTAAACAAAAGGGAAAAATCGTGTAGAATGTACCGATATTACCTCCCCTATACTTAGGATAAAATATCCCTAACTATAGGCAACAAAATAGAGGTAATGGTCAAATGAATAATCACAGTTCTAATAGCCCCTATACTTAGGATAGAGTGCATCCTATGTATAACAAAATCATAAGATGGCTCTGGGGTATTAAACAAAATGAATGAGTGATATAGACGATATGGATCTATGCAGAGGTGGAGTAGAGATGAAAATCAGGTATGAGATGCAGGTGATGTGAGACAAGGAACACATCTGATACAAAATGAATAGGGCAACGTCAACGGTCACAGGGTCATGATCAAGATATGCTTCAGGCACTAACCGTTGACTCAAAAGGTGGACTCAGAAGACAACTCAGATATATCAATGCTAGAATTGTCGTGCACCTTTTCGACCAAGTATGGTCCATTCCATTTACTCTCCAATTTCCCTGGAAATAATCTTAACCTAGCATCAAATAGCCATAATCTTTGGTTGGGCTCAAACTGCTTATGACGGATGTGAGAATCATGCCATGTTTTCACTCTATCCTTATATTATAGGCTACTTGAGAAGGTTGTATCTCTCAACTCCTCCAGGGCTGCCAATTCAGCTCTCGTTTGATCTCCTATACTCTGAGGATCCAATAATAACTCAGTAACTGCCCAAAGTGACTTGTTCTTGATCTCCACAGATAAGTGACCTGGCTTGCCATAAACGAGTCGTAAAGGAGAAGTACCCAAAGGTGTCTTGAAGGAGGTTCGATAGAGGCCCGACAAGATCGAGTCCAAAAGTTGTGATCAATCCTTTCAGTCTGGGTGGACAACCTTCTGCAAAATAGTCTTAATCTCCCTATTTGAAACCTCAGCAAGAACATTTGTCTGTGGATGATACGATGTGCCAACTCCATGGTCAATGCTATACTCGTTAGCAAGGGCCCTTACCTTGTCGTTGATAAAATGAGTCCCCTCGTTGTTGGCCATGGTTATTTCGAGGATTGAAATTTTAATAATATGATGTCGTTGTTATCCTCAAAAATCCCGTAACAAACAAACTTTTTTTGTCCTCTCGCTGCAAAATAATTACAGAAAATAATGCGAAGCAAGAGAGAAATATTTTTCTACTTATTGACTTGTATAGCGGACATGATCGAACTCAGGGAGGCTACAATTCCCGAGGGTTATTCAATTAATCGACAAAAATTCAATTAAAAGGAAAAGGAAATCTCAAAGGCAAACTATCCTTGGTTTTTGTAGAATTTTTCTTTTTTTCTTTTTTTTTCTCTTTTTTATTTTTTTATTTTTTTATTTTCTGATTTTTAAATTTTTAGTGATTTTAATTTTTGCATTGTTTTTATTTTTAAATCAAGAACGATATGCACAAAATAAGAAGTACGCACACCAACCGTTTTTTGTTATTTTCAATTATATCGAATGCTCAGAAAATCACAAAGAAAATATTTTTGTGTTTTAAAGATTTTGAAATTTTTTGGGAATTTTTGTAGAATTTTTAGACGTTTTTATTTTCCTAAAAATCAAACAATGACAAAAATTAGAAACAGTGCACAGCTTGGAGTAATTTGCAATTAAAAATATTTTAAATGACCAAAACTCTTGGCAAATATTTTTATGACAAAATAGGGACAAATATCTACAAACAGAGACTAAAATCAAGATTTTTGGATTTTTGTAGAATTTTTATGATTTCTATAAGATTTTTGATATTTTTCATTTTTTTGGGATTTATAAAACGTTAATGCACGAAAATTGGAGAGAAATTAAAAGACACCAAAATACAACTTCAATATATTTTGGGGAATTTTAGCAAATTTTTAAATTTCTATGATTTTTCTAATTTGGGGAAAGCAAAACGACATTGTTTTAGAATTTTTAAAAATATTAAACGTCAACAAAATGCTATGAAAATTTTATACAATGTTTACTAGTATAGCAGGAGCATAAACATTTTTTTTAAATTTTTAGAGCACAAATAGCATTTATTCCTGATGAAAAGAGCATGCATTTAAAGTTCTGGAAACAAAGAGGCTAAAGTGCAAATATCGAAAGTTTTTGCATTGAATAATAAAAACAACAAATTTGCCAGTAGAAAGTGAAAATTACCCACTAAGAGCGTGCATGTCGCGTGCTGGCTTTGAGGGCGGGACCTTTTTGTAATTTTTAAAATCACTAGGGATTATCCGTAATTATCCCTTTTTTAAAAAATAACTCAGCCCTAGGGTTCTTCTTTGTTGTTGCTTGGATCCTTCGTCTTCAACCAAAGACCTCCCGCCGTTGTCACCACTGGGAGGGCGAGGCGGAGCACCGCATGGAGGGACTACGCGATGGTGATGGGTGACGCTAAAAAGGTCAGCTAGGCTGTGGGCGGTGCAGCCGCGGGGCCGTAGTAGCGTCGTCGCTCACGACACGATGGAAGAGGTGCCTCAAAGGATGGTGCGGCGGGATCACCGCTGGAGGGGCCGCTTCGACGGGCTGCGGAGGTTGGGCGGGGCGCTCGGGCGATGCAGCCGCAGGGCTGCTTCCGCTGGAGGATGCGGTGACCTTAGTCGGTGGCAGTGCGAGGGCGGGGGAGTCGCTCGCGGAGGTGGTCGGGATGGGCTGCGACACATTCGAGATGGGAGCTGACAATGGTGCGACGGGCTGGGGTGCCTCCACGTCGATCGGTGGGTGTCGCGCGCATGCACATGCGCTACAATTCTAATTTTTTTTTGTTTTTATTTATTTAGTTTTTGTTTTTACAAACACTATAAGCAGAAATAGTATAAAAAGTTTTTTTTTAAATTTGTTACTACACAAACTGTAAAGAGGAACTATAAAGTGAAATATTTTTTAAGTTTTTTAATTATTATTTTTTTAGTTTTCCTGCAAAACAAATGTTAGAGAGAAAGGAAAAACAAATATATATATATATATATTTATTTATTTATTTATAAATAAACAGGATTGGTGAATGGGTCGGATATTACGATGTGGAAGAATGGATCCGTGGCTCCGGTCACCGTGCGTGACCGGAGGTGAAAGGTCGTGTGAGGTAGAATAAGAAATGACTAGATCAAGGAGATGAGATAGTCGATCGGTGTCGGACACGGATCGAATAGGTATGGAAACTTTTTGTGATTTTGGATATCTAAAGAGCAATAAATAGGAGCAAAAATTAAACCTATGATTTATCTAAGGGAAAAAATGAGATATAAAATGGATCTCACCTCGGGATTGGAAAAGACCTTGATCACCTCGACGAACGCCGACGTGCTGTCACCGGACGGCTCGGAGGCTAGGTACCCTTATACGACAAGAAGACTCTGGAAGATCGGGCTTCTCTCACCAAATATTGATCTAGTAGGAATGATGGAGAAGGAGCTATATAAATAGAAAAGATGGAGAATGAAATTTGAATTTTTGAATTTTTGGTTGAAGAGATAGATAAAAATTGAAATGAGATAAAGATAAAGAGAGATAAAAATATTTACAAAAATTAACTAATTTTTTTGTATTTTTCGTCACTTTATTTATTTGAATAAAAATGTTATTTTATTTTTTATGGTGGTTAATTAAGAATAGCAACTATATACAAATACTATATACATATATGACATTATATACATGGTTAAATGAGCAAATTAGTTTTTTATTAATTTTTTTTATTTTTATTTTCAATAATTAGTAAAAATATTTACAAATATATACAAATAAAATATGCACAAAATACATGGGAAAATTGCACAATCCACCCCAGAAAACCAACTTTTTACTCGTAACTCCAAAAATTATGAAAATACAACCATTTTAAAGATAATTTAATTTAGAATCCAATGAAAGTGAGATTGGTTCAATTTGAGTTCATATGGATCTAGATTTGGTCTTTCAATTAGTACTTAGTGGCTTTTTCCAAGTGTGGTTGCTTTTATTCTGTACATGATTTAATTGTGCAATTATTTTTATTAATTAGAACACATTTTTATTTACAACTTTGGTTTCAAAGTTATTTGATTTGAGGTCAATTAATATACAAAAAAGTGTAGTATACAAATATGCATAGCACACAATTTTTTTGATTTTTTTTGATTGAGGACCCTATCTTCCCTACTTTATTCCTGGTCGATCAGGTCAAATCTTGACCTTCTCTCAGGGTTCGGGTCAGCTTGTATCTATAACATATATACAGTCTTCCTTCTTTTTTTAATTTTCTTTTCTTTATTTTTCCTTTATTTATTTATTTATTTTAGGTTAAAATGGTAAGTATTGTACAGTATTTACACATAAATGCAAGTTAGTAAGAATATGGAGTTAGTGTTATATACAGGTGTCTTATAAGGGATTTTAAGCTAAAATAAATGAATAAAGATGACGAATCGTAGATTCATCATCTCCCTATGCTTTACCTTTGCTAGTCCCTTAGCAAGCACTTATTTGAAAGAATAAGTAAAGAAAAAGAAAAAGAAAGGGAAAATAAAGAAATTAAGACAATATTGAGTATTAAACGTATCTTCATAAAATTGTAGTTTGGAGCTCTGTCGGACCTTTGGATTATTAGTGTGTCGGAACCTTAATGGGAGATGTTCTGGTCACTTCATCAATCAGGTCAGAACAAGTCTACATACAACAATTCTTATGACTATGAATCTTTACTTGTACGGTGTAAGTGAGGTATAGCTCCCCATCTCAGAAGTAGCAAAGAAACAACCTCCCTCAACAAGGTAACTCTAGTTCCCTGATCTTGCAACTCTTTCCTCAAGGAGCAGAGATATTCCCTTCAAAGTTCAAGTACAACCAGCTCAAGGAGAGGGGATGGAGAAAAGAATGGATGGTAACCAGTGTAGCTACCTATCCTTTGATGCATGACCAGTGTAGCCAAGTCATCCGCTGCAAGCTTACAAAAATTTGTCTTTGAAGCTCTTATTATAATGTTTTTTCTTTTATCATTGTATATACACTCTGGCAGGCATTTTACTTTTCAATCAGGCCTGTCCACTTTTGGAGATTCTGCATTTTTTCATACTTTTTTTTTGAAAGCATATACAAGGTGCAGCATGTACATAAGGAGTTTTTCCTCTTGAGCTAGTAGACTATCCCCTCTTTTGAAGCATTATTGCAACCCCAAAGCATCCTGTCTTTAGACCTCAACATCGCTAGACTAGGTTGAGACACACTTCCTTCCCTAGAGGAAGACGAGAGGTTCCGCCTAGATGAACTACCCTCGTATGATACTCCAAGCCAAAAGATTCTGCCTCCTCACTACCTCATCCATGAAGAGCTACGTGTAGAGTGCTTGTCCAAGATAATCCACGATCTGAAAGAATCATGCGTGTGTTGTTAAATGTTCTACTTAGACTAATTAAGATGACATGTGAACATAGTCTTATGGACTCAAAGAATTAAGTCACTAGGACCAGAAAAGTCTTAACTCCATTTCTTATAAGGTCAGCCCAGAAGATGCTAATCAGTCCCACAGGCAGACTTCGGAAGACTCGATGAAAAACAACCGACATGTCAATATCAAAATGCAAATTGCTTCCCCCTTCCTGGTCAGAGACCACTGTGTTTGCGCCGACGGTCCAACAAAGAGGCGAAGTAGACGTGCCCTTCATACCATGGAGAACGACACGCTTCGCCTGCTCCCTCCGCGCTCCTGTCCAGAGCGAAGAGAAGGCGAAAAAGCGCCTAAGAAGCCTAAAGAGACCCCCTTCAACCCCCCTCTGGCGATGAGAGTTTGAGGGGAAAGGCAATCACCGGGATTTTGGGCCCTGGAATTCTGGGGTAAAGAGCGAGCTTCTCCTCTGGGATTCGCCGCATCCAGCGGAGCGAAGCAGCCTTCCATTTTTTCTAAGGCATCCCTCCGCATTGGCGACGAGTAGAGTGCCACAATCCCATTCATCATTTTTGATCCACATAAGCCAAAGCCCATAGCACTGGCTACCTCTCCGGCATAAATGCAAGGAGGATGTATGGATAATATGGGATCTTGTAGAACAAGATTTGATTCTGCAAGCGGTTCGGTACGAAGGAAGAAATTTCTAACAAAAGGATCGGAACTCGCTGATAGGAAAAGAGAGAAAACAAAGCAATGTCAAGAGCTCCGTCAATCCGCTGTTCATCGATCTTAGAAGTGATGACGTCAGAGGGGCCAGGGAGGACGATAGGGGGCAATCATTGTGGATGAGTCTTTTTTCCTTCTCGCGAAACACGCCCAGCGCCCAAAGGAGCAAAGCTCATTTTCGGATCAAGCGACGCATCAAAAAGCCCGTACCTTTGTGAACTCAGTTCAGAATCAATAAGAGTTCTACGAACGAAGGGAGTGTACAACTGGGGCGCTTGACCACTTTTTGATTGGAGATACCGAATGGTCACGAAGTTCGAGACAAAGGAAGAATCAATTCTTTCTCTGTGGCCTCTACGTTTTGAGACATTATGTTGGCAAAGAAGGAATCCATAAAAACTTGGGATCCGACACCATGAGAAAATACTACCCTCATGATTAGACCATGTCCCTGAGATTTGATAAAAGAAAGGTGCCTCCGCGGTGGAGACGTTGGGAGGGGATAAGTTTTCCGGAATATGACGGAACAAAAGACCAAGGAAAGGAAGAAGAATGCACCAAAATGCAGGTGCTGCACCAAATGCTGGTGGTTCTTTCTTATTGTAAGTGAATGCAACGAAAAGACCCGGAAATAACGAATAATGAGACAATTCACTAAATTGCATTTCCTCATTTTGCCCTTCCCATCATCCACCACAGGATGATCCACAAGAAAGGTGGCAGGATTCGAACCCCTTGCCGGCCCGCCCCGAGGGTGGCCCTCACCCCTCGTCGCCTCTGTACCCGAAACTTATGCGCTACCCTGCGTTTGGTATCCTGAGAAGACCCCTCTTCCGGTTCATTACCAATCGCGGGGGACAACCGGGCCGGCTGCCCCTGACCGGTGGAGACCCCGAATCCCCAAGGACTAGCCAACCACGATCCCGGATGGGAACTTAGTTCTCAGAGAGAATCAGATCTATTCGAAACTTCCGGTCCCATATCCCTAAGCTCGGGATGCTTGGACATACGGGCCGGGAAGTCCTCAACGAGGCCGCAAGGACAAGACCACCTTGTCAGTCAAAGAAAGGAGTCTTGTCGGTCTTCTCTACTGGTCCAGACTTTTGATAACATATTTATATAATATGCGAACGTACTCCAACCGAAAATCTCGTTGGAGTCAGACAAAAATCTAAAGAAAGACCCTGACCCTCACCCTCGAGTCCCCCCTAATTAATGCGGCAGTGCGGCCCGAAAGAAGAGCCCTGAACTCCTCTTTGACATCAACCTGCGAACTCAAAGCAGATCTTAATAGGGTGAAGGGAACTATCTGATTTTTCTTGCTTGGATTATCTTGATTTCCGTTATTAATACACTTTTTCAATGTGGGTTATTTAGACTTCACTGACCGGGAATCATTCCTACACCCCGTCGGTCGAACCTCTATGCCAATCCGTACCGAACCAGTACTCACTGCGTACAACTCACTCACATACGGAGTCGATTGAGGGAATGAGCACAATCGACTCGAGTCCCCGGAAGGGAGGCTTCGTCGGAACTCACTTCGAGCGAGGAGGGAGGGAACTACTAAATCCAGGTGCCGCCTCCGTTTCCTGGTCTGCAAGGTTTGCCGCCGCTCACTTCTGACTCTGGTTTCCTATCATTGTCTATCTAGTAATGCGCTATTTTTGTATTCTAGACGCGTATAGAGAAGTAGAAGTAGCTCTCTTCTTCCCTTGTCTATAGTAGCCTCGTCTAAATACCCCTGAGGGCTGGTTATTTTCCTTGGATAACCGGGGCACTAGAGCAAAATGCCCCAGGGTCTTTTGACTGGACCTCGATAGGCTAGAAGTGTACGCGTATTCAGCTATCTAGTACTAACCCAATACGTTTCCTTTCTTCTATTGTTTCTGGTACTAATGCTATTCAGATTCTGGGCAACAAAGCAGTATAGTTGTAGTACATTTGAGTTCTTTTCCGGAGGATTCGTCCTCTTTTTTGGCGCTTAATTGAGTCAAACTACAGTAACGGAAAGGAATTCCCTCTTGACTGTACCCGGGTATAGTTGAGTCATTCTCTAGAGTATAACTCCAGGAGAGTCACCAGGAGTCTCTTTGAGTCATTTTCCAGTAGAGGGGAGGATGGGCTCCAGTCGAGAAATCACCTAAAGACTATACTGGAAGCTCCCTCTAGAGTAGTTCTACTGTATCGTGGAGTCATTTCCAGTAGAGTGGAGGAAGAGCTCTGAAATTAATTGGATTAAGGCCCAACTAAGCTCCATTCTTCAATTTTATTCCAGACATAGTTTAAATGTCAATACTACCCTAAAAAATGCACATGCAAATGCAAGAAAATATGTACAATGCAAAAAAAGTTTTTTTTGAAAAAATGATGCACATGTGAAAAGAAACACATTTTTTAAAACAAATTTCTAATTTTGAACTTTATATGGATTTTTTTGAGAAAAATGCAGATGTAAAAGAAAGGTTTTTTTTGAATTATGCATGTTTTTGTAGATTTTTGGTTTTATAGTTTTTTTTTCAAAAGGAAAAATGGTTAGTAAAATATATACAAGTACGTACATGTTTTTTTCTCTCTCTTTTTTTGATTTTTGGTTTTTTTGTTTTTTGTTTTGTTTTGTTTGTTGGTTTTTTTGGTTGGTTTTTTTGTTTTTGTTTTATTTTGTTTGTTGTTGTTTTTTTGCTGTTTTCTTTTGTTTTTTTTGTTTTTTTACACACGTGGATTTTACAAAATTATATACATATCCCCACAAATAAACATATTTAAAAGTACGAGTTATGTCTAAAGTATATATATAATATATACGACACCCCCTATACTTAGCTCGAGCTATGTCCTCATAGTGATCAGAGAGCAAAAAAGGAAGACATAACTCGTGCTAAGTATAGAAAAGTGAAAAGACTCCTATGCTACAATGACTCAAAGAAAAGATAAGAAGAGACATTGGTGACCCTCCTATACTTAGGATCAAGTAATCCTAAGTATAGTAGACTGTACAAAAGGGGGTAAACCGGTGAAGAGAATGTTCATACTCAAAAGTAAAAAGACGATATGAATAACATCACCCCCCTATAGTTAGGGTAGACTATCCCTAAGTATCGACGACAACAAGAATGATGAACATGACGAATATGAACATCATAAATCATTCACCCCCCCATACTTAGGATAAAGCACATCCTAAGTATAACATACATACACACACAGAAAAGGAGTGAATGATAAAACGGAAGAAGAAAGAGTGAAACGAAAGGATATACAAGAGGAGTGGATGTACAAAGGTCAAGAAGGTCGAAAATGAACCTTCTTGCGGGATCGCTGAGGTATGGATTTGACAAGGTGTAGGTCGATATTTGGGTTATCATTAGATATGAACTGATCAGGATCGACCAAGAATGTATCCTCAACAATTTCAGATTGTGCAGACCTAAACCGATTTTGGAAGTAGTATGGTCATGTTCTGCCTGGGAAGTCTCGCAAACATTAAAGTAAAATGGCTCGAAATCATTATCAGAAAAATAGGATCAATTTCAGCATGGCGAGCCTCTACCGGATCATCATCTTTATCAAAAGGCCCAATTCCTTTATAAAAGCAATAAAATCAAATTTGGCCTGATCGGTCTCATCTGAATCAGGGTGAATAGGAACAGACTCATCAGTGAAAGTAGTCAAATCATGTCCGTCATGTCTAGTCTCAGAGTCTGCCTTCCGCTCTAGGGTGTCTATCGTGTAAATTCCATAGATGTCATCAATGCATCTCCACATACCAGAAGGGGGAACTCCAAGGTCTATGCTTTCTGAGTCTTCCTCCTTCAAGAGGAATTCTTGGGTTTCATTATCATCCAACATATAACAAGAATCTCTGATATTATCCTCGAGGTCAAATTCCTTGGGGTTGGCTAACACGAACGGGCTCTCATGGGATGCAGGTCTCTGGTCAGTAGTGGGTGTAGTGATCAATACATCGCTCCCTACATCAGAACGGAAGCGAATCTCTCCTGATCCATAATCAATAACGGCTCCCGCAGATGCGAGGAAAGGCTGTGCCAAGATGATGGGAGGGTGCTCCACAGGGGTGGAGGTCTCCATGGGCAATACAACAAAATCCGAAGTGAAATTCATGCCCTGAATAAGAATGACATCGTTTTCTAAAATTCCCTTCGGCCTCTTGACAGATCCATCAGCAAATTTAACTATCATCCTGGTTTTCTTCGGAGGCCCAAGATGAAGAGATGGTATCATAGAGAAGGGTATTATATTGATTGAAGAACCACCGTCAAGTAGAGTGTTATCACAAGAATGTTCAGAGATGGAGCAGCTCACAAGAGGTACGGTAGTGTTTCCTTTCTTAAAATGTGGACGGTGAGAGATGGCGTAGGTAATGGCCATGGTCAAGATGCGACACTCAGATATTCTCCTTCGCTTTCTCTTCTTGTGTTGAGTAGTAGATAAATCTGTCATGGCCTGTTGAAGTGGGGCTTTAATGATCTCATAAAGGGTGGCCACCACTTCGAGTTCAGTCAACATTTTTTTGAATTTTTGGACCTCATCCATACAAGGGAGGAGGTCGGAATCAGCATTTACACGAGGATTACCAAGAGCAGTATGTATAGTGGAATCCTCAGGGTCAAGGTTGGTTGGGTAAATGATCAGGCATTTGGGTCCTCTCCTTACAAAATGAATAAATAATGTGTCTCCCAGAGTCTTTTTAGATTTTTTGAAATTTTCTCATTTTTTATATTTTGGGCGATTGTAAGCTATCATGGTTATCCTCAAGTGAATCCATATCCTCAAACAGTGGAGCAGCATTCTGACTCTCATTTATGATAAATAATTTGCTAATCCTCGAATTCATATGATCCATCATCTGGTTCAGTGTCTCAAGTGTTGAAATCATGAAAGGTGACTCCAAAATCTCAGGATCGGGTGGGATAAATGAGGGTGGGTGAGAATCAGAGTCCGTCTGCTGAAATATTGGGTTCAGTGGATATACACAAAAATTAGGAGGAAGGTCCTCCTAGAAAAAGGAAGGTGGATCGTCTGAAGAGTGCGAGAAGTTCGCGAAAATCGAATTAAAATAACTCCAGTTGGCCATCTCGGAAACAAAGACGGGATCATGAGAGCACGAGGTTCAAGTGAAAGATATGGAGAAAAATGCGCAAATGCACGAAAGGATCTAGCAAGCACACAAGCAATCAAACACAATACACCCCAGTTCACCAACTCAACTCAATGTGAAGACTATGGAGGTTCGGTCAATTATCTTGTCAATTTTAGAGTTTGGTGAGAATACAATCTATCAGAGCGGCTAGAGCGAGCTGTTAGGAACCCAATGCTCTCTGGAGACTGGACTAATCCCAAAGTTAGATCTTTTCCGGCCAGTATGAATTGCGGACCGTTTACTTGCTACCTGATTAATTCAATCTGTTAAGGACGTCGCGGGTTGCTTTTCCGGCTACCGGAGAGATCCTTACTGGAGAACGACTAACCCAAGATAGTAGTCTGAAAATAGTTTGGGCGTGGTTCTATACTAGTGTGTGGGTCGCTCTATCGCTACATACAACCCGAACAATGAGGGGGTTACTCTCCCCAAAACAACGATTTTTCCTTGTGTTTATTTTAGGGTTGAGTTTTCTTTAGCAGTCCTGTATTTTAGACAGTTGTCACTTGGTTAAAATATTTTTAAAGAATCTCCTACCGAGTGTCCAATTTGCTTTTTAACTTATGTGAGTGAAAATAAGAAAGGAGATCGGAAATGCCAATCCCGATTAAAAATAATGATGCATGCAGGGGTTAGAGATGCGTACCTTGTCGCCAGCACTCTACATGCAAGTGATCCACACAAAATTTAAATAAACTATCCTATATGATGCAAGTGAATCATCCTAGATGATAACTTCTATTAACGGGCAATAACAAGTTAATTTGACTAAGTCCAAATTACGCGCTACTCTATAGGTATAGAAGTTCTTGTTTACGGTGTTTGGACCTAATTAATTACCTGGCTCAAGCAAATTAATTATAGCAATCAATAAGTAGCTCACGAAATCCGCGTGAAACAAAGAAAAATAAAGTCAATGAAAACAAAACCGGTGAGGTCCCCTAAGTGCACCGGCACTTGGTGAGACAGACCCCGCAACAAATGAATGTCCTTTTTACAGAGTTCAAATACTAGAAAAATCACTCTCTCTCTTTCTTTTTTTTTAATCTTCTTCACTTCTTCTTCTCCTCTTCTCATGCTATCCTGCGGCTTGGTAAAGAATCAAGCGGCCTCCATGTCGCTTGAGTGCTTCGGCTCTCCCAGGATCGCCTCCTTTGCTCCGCGGGCCCTCACAAGAAAAAGAAAAGAGAATGTGTAAGAAACACACTTATCAAATATGAGACAGAAAAATGTAAAGTGAATATGAACAATGGAATAATGTGGTAAAATATAAATAGATATGTAAAACCAAGAATAGAAGGTCAAAAGAGAAACCTAACTACCCTTGTCGTGCCTCTCTGGCAAGGGTGCCATTTTGTTGCTACGGAAAATTTGGTGGTTTGAGGATAAAAAAATAATAGATGATAGATGTCGTTGTTATCCTAAAAAATCCCGTGATAAATAAACATTTTTTTGTTCTCTCGCTGTAAAATAATTACAGAAAACAACGCGGAGCAAGAGAGAAATATTTTGCTACTTATTTACATGTATAGCAAACATGATCGAACTCAGGGAGGCTACAATTCCCGAGGGTTATTCAATTAATCGACAAAAATTCAATTAAAAGAAAAAGGAAATCTCAAAGGCAAACTATCCTTGGTTTTTGTGGGAATTTTTCTCTTTTTAATTTTTTTTATATTTTATATATTTTTTATATTTTTTTATTTTTAAATTTTTAATGATTTTAATTTTTGCAATTTTTTATTTTTAAATCACGAACGATATGTATAAAACAAGAAATACACACACCAACTCTTTTTTTGTAATTTTCAATTATATCAAGAATATTCAGAAAAATATAGAGAAAATATTTTTGTGTTTTAAAGATTTTGAAATGTTTTTGGGAATTTTGTAGAATTTTTAGATGTCTTTGTATTTTTCTAAAAATCAAACAGTGATAAAAATTAGAAACAGTGCAAAGCCTAGAGTAATTTGCAATTTAAAAATATTTTAAATATCCCCAAAACTCCTTGCAATTATTTTATGATAAAATAGGGACAAATATCTACAAACAGAGACTGAAATCAAGATTTTTGGATTTTTGTAGAATTGTTTATGGTTTTTATATGATTTTGATTATTTTTCAATTTTTTTGGGTTTTATAAATAGTTAATGCACAAAAAATGGAGAGAAATTAAAAAACACCAAAATACAGCTACAGTAAATTTTTTTGAGAATTTTTAGGCAAATTTTTAAATTTTTATGATTTTTCTAATTTCAGGTTAGCAAAATGACACTGTTTTAGAATTTTTAAAAATATTAAACGTCAATGAAATGCTATGAAAATTTTATATAATGTTCACTGGCATAGCAGGAGAAAAAACAAATTTTTTGAAAATTTTCAGAGACAAATAGAATTTATTCCTGATGAAAAGTGCAGTAAATTAATGTTCTGGAAACACATGTGCTGAAGTGCAAATATCAAAAGTTTTTGCATTGAATAATAAAAACAACGAACTTGCGGGTAGAAAGTGAAAATTACCCACTAAGAGTGTGCATGGCGCGTCCTGGAACTGAGGAAGGACCTTTTGTAATTTTGAAAATCACTAGGGGCTTATCCGTAATTATCCCAATTTTTTTTATAAATAACTCAACCCTAGGGTTCTTTTATATTGTTTCTTGGATCCTTCATCTTCAACCAAAGACCTCCCGCCACCACCGCCACTGGAAGGGCGAGGCGAAGCACCGTGCGGAGGGGATGCACGGTGGTGACGGGTGACGCTATGGAGGTCGGTTGGGCTGGGGTGGCGCAACCGCGGAGCGGTAGTGGCGTAGTCGCTCATGGCATGATGGAAGCAGTTCCGCAGAGGAAAGTGTAGTGGGATCGCCGCTGGAGGGGCAGCTTCAGCGGGCTGCGGAGGCTGGACAGGGCGCTCGGGCAGCGCAACCATAGGGCTGCTTCCGCTGGAGGATGTGGTGACCTTAGTGGATGGCAGTGTGAGGGCGGGGGTGTCGCTCGCGGAGGGTGGTCGGGCTGGGCTGCGGTGCAGTTGAGATGGGAGCCGGCGATGGTACGACAGGCTGGGGCGCCTCCACGTCGGTCGGCGGACATTGCGTGCATGCCCGGGTGCTGTAGTTCCAATTTTTTTATTTTTTAATTATTTTTTGTTTTTACAACATTGTAAGCAGAAATAGTAAAAAAAAGTTTGTTTTTGCTTTTTTTTCTACAAAAACTGTAAACATGAACTATAAAGTGAAGTAATTGTTTTTAGTCTTTTTAATTATTATTTTTTTAGTTTTCCTGCAAAACAAATGTTAAAGAGAAAGGAAAAACAATTATATATTATTTATTTATTTATTTATTTATTTATAAACAAATAGAATTGGTGAATGGGTTGAATCTTGTGATGTGGAAGAATAGATCCGTGGCTCCGATCACCGTGCGTGACAGGAGGTGAAAGGTCGTATGAGGTAGAATAAGAAATGACTAGATCAAGGAGATGATATGGTAGATCGGTGTCGGACGCAGATCAAATCAGTCTGGAAAATTTTTGTGATTTTGGATATCTAAAGATCAATAAAAGAAGAGGAAAAATTAAACCTATGATTTATCTTAGGAAAAAAATGAGAAATAAAATGGATCTCACCTCGGGATCGGAAAAGACCTTGATCACCTCGTCGAAGGCCGATGCGTTGTCACCGGACAGCTCGGAGGCTAGGCACCCTTCTACAACAAGAAGACTCTCGGAGATCGGGCTCCTCTCACCACAGATTGATCCAGTTGGAATGATGGAGAAGGAGCTATAAAATAGAAAAGATGGAGAATGAAATTTGAATTTTTCGTTGAAGAGATAGAGAGATGAAAATTGAAATGAGATAAAGATAAAGAGAGATAAAAATATTTACAAAAATAACTATTTTTTTTATTTTCATCACTTTATTTATTTGAATAAAAATGTTATTTTTTATTTTTTTATGGTGGTTAATTAAGAATAGCAACTATATACATATACTATATACATATATGACATTATACACATGGGTAAATGAGCAAATTAGTTTTATTAAATTAAATTATTTTTATTTTTATTTTAAATAATTAGTAATAAGTTTTACAAGTATATACAAATACAATATGTACAAAATACATGGGAAAATTGCACAAACCACCCTAGAAACCCAACTTTTTACTCGTAACTCCAAAAATTATGAAAATACAACCATTTTAAAGATAATTTAATTTAGAATCCAATGGAAGTAAGATTGGTTCAATTTTTGTTCATATGGAGACGGAATAGATCTTTCAATTTGTTCTTAGTGGCTTTTTCCAAGTGTGGTTGCTTTTATTCTGTACATGATTTAATTGTGTAATTATTTTTATTAATTAGAACACATTTTTATTTACAACTTTGGTTTTGAAAGTTGTTTGATTTGAGGTCAATTAATGTACAAATAAAAAAGTGTAGTATCCAAAATTACATAGCACAATTTTTTTGAATTTGTTTATTGAGGACCCTATCTCCCCCTACTTTATTCCTGGTCGACCAGGTCAAATCTTGACCTTCTCTCGGGTTTCGGGTTAGCCTGTATCTATTACATATATATAGTCTTCCTTCTTCTTTTTAATTTTCTTTTCTTTATTTTTCCTTTCTTTCTTTCTTTATTTATTTTAGGTTAAAATGGTAAGAAGTGTACAATATTTACACACAAATGCAAGTTAGTAAGAATTTGGAGCTAGTGTTATATACATGTGTTTTATAAGGGATTTTAAGCTAAAATAAATTATAAAGATGATGAATCGTATATTCATCACCCATCATAAATCAAGATTCTAGGTATCCTGAACTGTGATATGATATTTTTCCTCAAAAATTTGCAAACAGTCTTTGCATCGGTGGCTCGGGCGGGGATGGCCTCAACCCAGCAGCTCGCATAATCCACAGCTAACAAAATGTATTCAAACCCCTAACTCTTAGGAAATGGACCCATGAAATCGATGCTCCGTGCATCAAAAACCTCACAGAAGTGAATGGGCTACATTAGTATCATATCTCTCTGTCCACAAGTGCCCAGTACACCTCTTCATGAATTCATCTGAATCCTTGAAGAGAGTAGGCCACCAAAGGTCGGATTGGAGAAACTTTTGTGCTCTCCGTCTCCCAGAGTGATGTCCGCCTACCTCAAGCTTGTGGAAATAGGTGAGGATGCTATGGTGCTCCTCCAGAGGAATACACCGACGCCAAATGATATCCCCTCCTTCATGGTAGAGGGTGGGATCCTCCCAATGGTACGACTTGGCCTTCACGAGGAAGGTCTTGAGTTGCTGCCTGGACCTACCTTGTGGAACTTTCTTGGCAACAAGATAGTTCACAATGTCAGGGTACCATGGGAGCGAGGTGATAGCAAGAATCGTCTCGTCTGGGAATGTCTAAGTGATAGGTATGGTCCTATCAAAATCCTCAAGATGCTCTAATCGGGAGAGGTGATCTGCCACCACATTCTTAACTCCGGGTTTATCCTTAATCTAAACATCAAACTCATAGAGTAGAAGGATCCATGTAGTCAATATGGCTTTATCATCCTTCTTGGCCATGGGATATCAGATGGTCGTGTGAACTGTATAGATTGTCACTCTAGATCCAAGAATATAAGATCGAAACTTATCCAGAGGAATACTACGACTAGCATCTCCTTCTCAGTCACAGTATAATTCCGTTGAGCAGCATCTAAAGTCCGACGAGCATAGTGTATGGAAAATGGCAAATTATCCCTCCTCTGTATAAACATGGCCCCTACGGTAGAATTAGAAGCTTCCGTCATGATCTCGAACGGGAGAGACCAATCGGGTGGCTGAAGGACAAGAGCCTGAATAATTGAAGACACTCGAACAACTAGGTTTAAGTAGCAATTAATCAATGTTATTGTGACCCTAATCAATCAGGCAATCGATCGAGAAAATAAACCACTTTAAAAGTACCAAACGATGAATGTAAGTAGTTCACTACTTTTATTTACCTGGTATTGTGATCAAAGTCGAACACAAGGAGCACAATTAAGAGCTAATTAGTTGATTTGAAAAGATTTTTATTATTTTTAGTGGTTTTTAATTTTTATTTTTTTATTTTTCAATATGAGAGAAATATGCACAAGTGATAAAAACACACACAAACTCATTTTTTGTATTTTAAAAGGGTCAAATTACTCAGAAAATCATAATAAAAAGTATTTTGATTTTAGATTTTGAAAGTATTTATGGAAATTTTTCTATATTTTTCTAATGTTTTTGTGATTTTCTAAAAATCATACAGTGAGGAAATAGATACACAGTGAACATCCAGGAGTAATTTGCAAATTAAAATAAATGAAGTGCCTAAAACTACTAAAAGTATTTTTTATGATAAAATATAAGAAAATATCTACAAAAGATATTAGAATCAAAATTTTTGGATTTTTCTATGATTTTATATAATTTGCTATGAGTTTTCTAGTGTTCTGCAAATTTTTAAGTTTTTTATAAAATATTTTGAGTGAAAAGGATACATGAGTTTAAAGAAAATAAAGACAACTACTTTGTTTTTTTAGAATTTTTGGGTATATTTTCGAATTTTTATGTTTTTTCTAAGGCAAAATTGACATTTTTAGAGTTTTTTGAATTTTTAATAAAAGAAAATTGCACAGGAATTAGCCAGCAAAATTACCCCAATAAAGCATACAAGCAGGTGCCACATAAAATTTTTGGGGTTAGTGTAGAGGGTCCCAATTGTAAATACTTTAAGTTATGTGGCCAAAGAATATCAATGTCAGAAACTATGGGCCCTCTATGCAATTTGTCCACAAAATACGTGCACGTCACGTGAATCATGCAAGCAGGGGCACAAATGCAATTACTCAAAATATAACATTCATTCAATAACAGATGAAAAGTTCAGGAGAAAACTTGCAAAAACATCGAGAAACACGTGTAGGTGCATGCGACTACAACTCAACTGGACTAAAGTGAAAATATAAGAACTACATGGGTCTAACTGCAAATGTTTTCAACTACACATTATATTTATTTACTAAAGCAAAATATCATAAAAGACATGACAAAAAATGTAATATGCCCTTGAGGCACGTGGGTGGCGCGTGACGTGGCCGACGACTCTGATGCGCTACTGCAGAAGATCTAACATCTATGGTAGAGGCGTTGTGCACGGATCTGATGGGTCAACATCTAGAAATCTGACATCTCTAAAAAGTCTCTGAATGTGCAGCTCAGATCAATAGGCTGAAAAGATCTGACGTCTGCTGCTGTAGCCTGATCATGTGGATAAAAAAAGATCTGGCGCAGGGCTCATCATCTGACGGTGGAGGGGAGGTCTGCAAGAACTGGGAAGAAGGGCTGGTCTGGCGAGCCTCAATCGTAGGTGTAGGATGCTCTAGTGCTTTGATTGGCTTGCCAGAGAGTCCACCACATCCCTCTCTAAGGTCTGCGTCGACTCAGGTCCTCAAAAAGCTCGGTGGATGGCCGGATGCTCGAAACACTGGAAGAGCACCTGGAGGTACTCCGTCACCTCGGTTGGAGTTAAAATCATGCTCAATGTGCACACTTGGACCTGTAAAGGATCTCAAGGCTCGGAGATGTAGCTCCGGCCATGGTTATTCGGGAGAGAAAAGCAAAGAAGCGGGGTTGTACGGTGTTCGACTTCTGGCAAGAATGAAGGAGGGAAATCTAGCCTTAAATTCGATTATAAAATCGATTTTAAGGGTGATCAGGTCACGTCGGGAGATGGACAGTGAACGGGGGAGTCGATCTGAATGGCGAGATGTGTGAGATGGAGCTCTGATGCGATGGTCAGAGCTGATGAGCTACAACGGTGTGAA
The DNA here is from genome assembly GCA_037367405.1 of Ottelia alismoides. Classification (NCBI taxonomy): domain Eukaryota; kingdom Viridiplantae; phylum Streptophyta; class Magnoliopsida; order Alismatales; family Hydrocharitaceae; genus Ottelia; species Ottelia alismoides. The sequence goes on from JAZKJV010006493.1 coordinate 161,739, forward strand.
TGAATGGAATCGACCGAAGGAGGGAAGTGCGAAGGAAACAGAGAGTACCTGAAGGCTATCAAGAACTCAAGAACTTCAAGTGATGAGGACGGCGAGGTTATGGCCTCGACTTCGAGTTGAGCTACACTCAACAGACCACCAAACAAAACTCCAAAGGAAGCTCTAGAAGCCTGTCACTCAGTTGGAGGTGGCTAGCGTGCAGGAGGGTGGTGAGGAACGAGCTATGAGCTTGGGAGATGGAGAAGATCTTTTATAGGGGTGCCTAGGTTTCCAGAAAGATCGTAGTGGCGCTCGAAACCCTAGGGCGGTCCGGTTGCATCTAGGGATCCATGAGGATCATGGATCCTAGGAGAGTGTATGGCGAAAAAATTAAGGCAGTTGGTGAGCTACCCTCCCAGGAAAAAGTGGATAAATTGAGTCTAATGAAGGCTTGGCGGGTCGGGTCAGCTGGGGGAGAAGGTTGACCGCAGTCAACATTCCCACATGGGCGAATAAGAAATCAGGAATTTACAAAATGAAAGAAAATTGAATAAAAAACAACAAATGATTTCAAAATAAAAAATAATCAAAATGAAAATTGTTCATTATTTTTCAAACTATTTTTCTCTGATTTTTAATTATTTTTATGAAAAATAAACATAGTGTGTACAGTATAATGTAGCATGTATATGTATAATATACCTTAATATTATGTACATATATTTTTATTTTATTATTTTTACACAAATATGTTTTATTTTATATTTTATTTATTTAAAATAATTTGAGGAATATAAAATGATTTTTATAGAATAAGTAGATATATTAATTAAATAGGTGTTCTGTACAATATTCCTATGCGTGTCTTTTGTACAATGAACTTTGGATTTTATTTTTGTTTTATTTTGTGTTTTCTGATTTTTTATTTCATTCTTATTTTATTATTAAGGGTATGTACAAAGTGTTAAAATTATAATATGTACAAAGTATACATTAAATATAATAATTTATAGGTATATGTGTTAATTGGCTTGACAAGGGCCCTATCTCCCCCTACTTTCTTTCTTGTCGATCATGTCATTTATTGACCTTCTCTCGGGGCTTGGGTCATTCTGTATTTATTTCATAACTACACCCTTCTTTCTTTTTCTTTTCTCTTTATTCTTTTATTTTTGGAAAATATGTGTTAATTATGCAATATTAACAAGGACATGTACAATGTTAATTTATTGTATTTACATAAATTTATAGATTTTTTTTCTAAAAGATAAAGCTTAAAATAAAAGAATAAAGAATGAGAATCTTTGATTCATAATCCCCTATACTTTACCTCTGCTAGTCCCTTAGCAAACACTTATTTGAAAAAGAAGTGAAAACAAAAAGAAAAGAAAAATAAAGCATCATCATTGATTATTAAACTTGTCTTCATTAAATTGGAGTATGGATCTCAGTTAGACCTTTGGATTATTAGTTTGGTGGAACCTTATTAGGAAGCGTGTATAAGACTCAACATCCTTCAAGTTCTACAGTTCTATGGTTAGGATAGGTCAGAACAAGTCTACATACACAAACTCTAATGATTATGAATCGTTCCTTATACTATGTAAGTGATGTACAACTCCTCACCTCAGACATGGCAAAGAAACAACCTCCCTCAACAAGGTAACTCTAATCCCCTAGTCTAGCAAGTCTTTCAGGGTAGTTCCTTCTAAGTTCAAGTAAAACCAGCTCAAGAAGAGGGGAAAGAAGAGAATGGACCATGACCAGTGTATCTACGTATCCCTTGGAGCTTAACCAGTGTAGCTAAGTCTCCAGCTGCAAGCTTCCTTGAGATGAGACGGTGGAATACATAAGCTTTGCTTATTCACAATATAAATTATGGCAGACATTTAATTTGCAACCAGGCATGTCCCCTTTTTTGGAGTTTTTGCAATTTTGCACATTTTTTCAGCATATATACAGTGTATCTACAAGGTGCAACATATACATAAGGAGTTTTTCTTCTTGAGCCAATATACTATCCTTCTTTTGAAGCATTATTGCAACCCACACTCTCCAGTCGTTATACCTCAATGCTACTAGACCAGGTTGGGGTGCACATCCCTCACTAGAGGAGGATGGGAGGTTCCGGCTAGTTATACTACTCTGTATGTTACTCCAAGCCAAAGGATTCTGCCTCCTCATCACATCATCCGTGTTGAGCTACGTGTAAGGTGCGTGTTCAAGTCAAGCCATTGTCTCCGAGAGTCATGCGTACATTGTTAAATGTTTTACTTAGGCTCATCAAGATGACATGTCAACATAGCCTAGTGGACTCAAAGAATTAAGTCGCTAAGGACCTAAAACGTCTCAACCCCAAGTCCTATAAGGTTCCTCTGAAGTTAAGTGGATTAAGGTCTTAACCAAGCTCCTTTTCTCAATTTAATTCCAGACTAGTTTAAATGTCAACCATGACGCAAATATATACAAAAACTCTTTATGGTGGGAATTTTTCAAGTTATGCAAATTTTTATGGGTTTTGAATTTTCAAATTTTTAGGTATTTTGAAAAATAAGGAAAGATTTTTACCAATATATATATATATATTTATAAAAGGTTTATGTTACAAGTTTTATGTACAAGATTGATTTTATGGGTAGCTTATGATTTTTAATGTACACATATATACAAGTAGTTTTCATACCCCAGATTTATTTCCTTATGTGGAAAAATAATTTCGCAAAATAGTTTTCACAATATTTTTACAAACTATTTTTGCAAACTTTTTATTTTCTCATAGCTTTCAAAAATTTTGTACAGTATACAGAAAATAATTTTACAAACATTTTTACAAATTTGTATGCAAATAATTTTTTACAAAGATTTTTGAAAATGTTTTCAAAGCATTGTTTTATAAATACTAGCCATATTACAAAGTACGATTTATGGCTGAAGTATATTTACAATATATACGATACCCCCCATACTTAGCTTGAACGATGTCCTTAGAGTGATCAGAGAACGATGAAGGAAGACATAACTGTGCTGAGTATAGAGAAGTGGGAAGAAAGCTACTCTAGAGCGACTCAAAAGAATGAACGGATAGAATAAATAGAAGTCGGTGATCCCCCTATACTTAGGATCAAGCAATCCTAAATATAAAAGACGACTACACAAAAGGGAAAACTGGGGAGTAGAATGTACCGACATTACCTCCCCTATACTTGGGGTAAAATAACCCTGAGTATAGGCAGGAAAATAAAGGTAATGGAAAGAAGGGAAAATCACAAATATAATACCCCCTATACTTAGGATCAAATACATCCTAATTATAAAAAAAATCATAAGATGGATCCAGGGTATTTAAACTAAAAGACTGAGTAATATAAACTATATGGATATATACAAATGCGATGAAGAAGTGATAATCAGGTATGAGATGCAGGTGATGTGATTCAAAGATCACATCTCATACTAAGTGAATAGGGGCAACGTTGGTGATCATCGGATCATGGTCAAGATAAGGCTTCAGGTGCTAAACGCTGACTCGAAAGGTGAATTCAGAAGACAATTCAGATATATCAATCCTACCATTGGCATGCACCTTTCTAACCAAGTATGGTCCCTTCAATTTGCTTTTTAATTTCCCTGGGAATAATCTTAACATTGCATCAAATAGCCATACTCTTTGGTTGGGCTCAAACTGTTTATGGTCGATGTGAGAATCATGTCATGTCTTCACCATATCCTTATACTATAGGCTACTTGAGAAGGTTCTGTCTCTCAACTCCTCCAGGGCTGCCATTTCTACACTCCTCAGATCCCCTACCCTCCCAGAATCCAATAGTATCTCAGTGACTTCCCAAAGTGACTTATGCTTAATCTCTACTGATAGTGGCATGGCTTGCCATAAACGAGTCGAAAGGGAGATGTGGCCAAAGATGTCTTGAAGGAAGTCCAATAGGCACACAAGATTGAGTCCAAAAGCTGTGACCAGTCCTTTCGATCGGGACGGACAACCTTCTGCAAAATATTCTTAATCTCCCTATTTAAAACCTCAGCAAGACCATTAGTCTCTGCGTGATATGGAGTGGCAACTCTATGGTCAATGCTGAACTCGTTAGCAAGGGCCCTTACCTTGTCGTTGATAAAATGAGCACCCCCCGTTTGAAATCAAGACTCTAGATAGCCCGAATCGTGAAATGATATTTAAAATTTGTAAATAGTCTTTGCATTTGCGCTCGGGTGGGGATGAACTCAACCCAATGACCAACATAATCTACAACGAGCAGAATGTACTCAAATCCCTGACTCTTAGGGAATGGACCATGAAATTGATGCCCCATGCGTCAAAAACCTCACATAAGTGAATGGCCTGCATCAGCGTTATCTCTCTCTATCCACAAGTTCCCATCCTCTGACAGTCAGTGCACCTCTTCATGAATTCATCTGAATCCTTGAAGAGGATAGGCTACCAAAGGCCAGATTGGAGATCTTTCTATGCTATTTGTTGATGAATCTGAAAATTACTTCTTTAGTTGATGTGAATTATCGTTTAAATTTGTCATTTCGTTGTAGGCGGGAATTCAGAATCAATCAATAAATAACCACAATAAATTAATCAATTTTATTCGGTATGGTTTTATGTTTATTTTACTTGGGCAAGTCCCAAGGTCGAACTTAAGGAGGCAAAGGAACAACCTAGAATAATGTCTATCAAAGTCTGTGCACAATTTTCGATATCGTATTTTTTTATTTTTTTACTGCAACTTTGGGATGTAAATGTAAATGAGACCAATTTTAGAGACTGAAATGCAATTTTCAATTGAACGATGTCTGACAATTATGAAACTTAGTCAAGATGTCAATTATGATAAAATTAATGTACTGTAATTTTTTTGGAATTTTCAGATGCAACATGACTATTTAAATAATTTATGAATTCAAACACTATGAATTTCAATAATTAATTATAATAACTACTAAACCTATTTTATTTCAAGGGATAAAATTATCCAAGATCTATCACTAGGTGATTGATCTCTGAAAAATCCTAGATCTTAAAAATACGAGATTTAATACCTATTAAAAACTAAAGATTGAAATATGTAAAATGATTTTTATAGAGCAAACCATGCATGCAAATGCAATTCATTTTTGGCACAATGTGAAAAACAACTAATTCTATGATCCATGGTTTTTTGACAATTTTCCAAGAGATGCTTAATTAAATATTAATTTTATGAGCATAGATTGGGAAAAATATGCAATTTTCCATAGAATAAATTAATACTAATTAACAACAGTGCATAAAAATACCACAAACATGTCATAATGTCAAGAACTATTGGACAACATAATGCTATTTTTGGAATAATAAAAAGATGCGATGAAGAGGTTCCAAATAAAGGGGGAACACAGGGTTCTCAATACAATATTCTAATAATTAAATAATGTAGAAAATACAGAACAAGGGTCAAACTGTAATACCTAAACCCTCGGGGGGTTACTACAAAATTTCCTGGAAGGCATGTGTGAAGCATGTGTCCCTAAGCAGACTGTAACTGGATGAAATTATGAGGACTTTCAGGGGCTCGGACGCAATTCTTCTTCTTAGCCACGTGTGAGGCGCATGCACAGGGAACCATGGACACAAGGCTCGGACCGAACCTCTAGATGGGAAGCATAGGTTGCTGCGGAACACCCGAGGCAAGTGGTTCAGACCAAGGTTTGGATGGTTGACGTGGAGCGCCTGTGGCCATTTGATGGCAGCTTGATCCAACGACAGGGTGTAAGCATTTATTAACGACTATATCAAGAGAGGAGAGGACATCTGACGGTTGTTGTTCGTCACCCTTCTCTCTTGGTTGTTCTTCCCTCTATTATATTGACCGTAGGATCGAAGCTCCAATCCTGATTCTACGGTAGCTGTAGCACACGACGACATGATGGGAAGGTGGTGGAGCAGCTGCGGATGATGGTCGATGGAGGTCGACTCATGGTCAGAGGGCGTAGGGGCAAGAGGTGTTGGAATCCTTCGATGTGGCTCCAATCTTCAGAGACGGAGTGGCAAGGTGGTCGATGATGATGACTCTTGGCTCTAGCAAGGATGCGACGATGAAGGAAGGGGTCCTAATGTGATGGAGGGTCTCCAGTGGATGTGCAACGTGAAGTGGAGGGCACAACTGTGTCGTTGAGGGCAAGTAGATAGAATTGCGTGGAGGAGACGAGGGAGGCGCGAGCCTCCAGTGAAGTTGATGAGGAGCGAGGGTAGAGATGGGTTGATGACCGATGGGGTGGAGCAACAGATGATGGAAGAAGATCAACGGGTGGAAAGGGGAAGTAACTGACTAAGAAGGCTTGACGCGGATGGATTGGCTTGAGCTAGGTAGTCGCAGAGGAGCGAGTTGCTACAAGGAGGGATCCTCGGATCACTGATGAATCTGTGATTCATCACGCTAATAGTTGAAAATAGATCTTTGTTACCGAGTAATTAGATGCATATTTCCACTTATATTGCATAATTAGCATTCATGCATGCATAAATAATATCTGCATTTTAGCATTCATATTTGCATTAAATAAGGAGCCAAATTCATTTGTAAATATCCACATGTATATTACATAAAATCACCTATTTGTATATATTTTATACTAACTCCAAATTCAATAAAATCAACTCCATACTGTATATAATACTAACATTATTACAAGAAAAATACCAAAAAAATACTAACTTGTAAAATTGACCAATAAAATCCAAATCCAAGTTTGAAACTAGGAGCCTTAAAACGCGCATATCTCTCTCATACAGAATCCGATTTAGGTCTACTCATTTTAAAATAATATACATTCAATGACCTTCAAAACAAGACCAATTTCATTAAAATCAGAGATCGTATGCAAAACTTGGGTTTTGGGTCGCTGTTGTATATTGTACATATTAACATTTTTACCCTTGTATTTTATCTCTTCGTTTGACCTCGTTTTTGTTTTTGGTCAACATGAAACGTGTAGATCTCATTGAGATCTTCAACTTTCATGTTTTGAGTTTTTCCAAATTCGGTCATTTTCTCTCTCATTTCTCCATTTCTTCTTTGCAATAATCTGATTGGGCCACGTGGCACCTTCGGGTTGTACCACACAGTCCGATCCCTTGCGCGCCACGCGCCCCACTCCCTCCACCATCCGATGGCTTTCTCTCTCTTTCTCTCTAGTTCTCAACCGTCCACTCCTTCACCCCATCGTAGCTATTAGATGATCTCCAGATCAGATCACAGCTGCCTGCTAGCGCCTTCACCTCTTCCCTCCATGTGGCTCTCTCCAACACCATCCGATCCTCTCTAGTCCATTTCCATCTCAGCCATTCAATCCGCTTCGTTTCTTAGCCCTGATCGCCACCTTCCTCTCATCACGATCGTCCGCTAGCAGCTTGCCCTTAGCTCGCCACGTGGCATTATCCTAGTGCTTGATTTCTCCATCCATCGATCAGAACTTAGCTGCCCGTATGCACCTAAACTTCAGCCGTTGGATGATGAGATCCAACGATGGAGGACTCATCTTCAACCTCCGAAGACTCCTCGACCACATCGCTCCACCTTGCCAACTAATCTCCCCCTTCCCATTTCCCTTGCCTCGTCGGCCATCTTCTCCACGATCCAAGCTCCCCACGACACAGACCATCACTCCACCATCCTCGTGGGAAGCCACGTTCTCCATGAAGCCCTCTCGTCCGCTCCACATTCTCCATGAAAACCTCACCCACCATCATCGGGACCCCCAATCTTCAACTATAAATACGTCGTCTCCGGCCACCTTCAGCCCTATCCACCGTTACACGAGAGAACCTCGAGCTCCTATCTCCTGGTCTGTGACAAAGATCCAGCTAGAAATTGAGCGACGATAGGGATTTCTCTGGCAACAACCACGATGAGATCTCATCGTGCCGCAGCTTCACCTTCAAGCTGCTTGCGCTCAGGCATCTGCCGGCCCTAGAGTGACGACCAGAGGCTCCAATCAGAGGCCCTAATCCCAAGCAAACCCCGTCCATATCTAGGTAAAATTCTTCTTCTTCTTCTGTGATTCTCCACTTCTTTCTCTCCGATCTTCTCCGAATTTATTAGGCCTCCTCTCTCAGAATCATCCCTCATCGACCATTGGTCGAGCCTTACATCGCATCCCTCATCTTTGCTTGTCCCTCCGCTCCTCCTCTCGACATATCGAGACCCCCGATCACCCCCGACCACTGCTCCGCCATTCACGTTGGAGGATCACATCGACCGTTCATCTCTTCGCCCCGCAAGGCCTCCACATCACCCCCTTCTTTTAAGTAATCTCATATTAGTCTTCCTTGCAATTTTTTATTTATTTACTGTAATTGCAGTAATACCCATGTGTCCCCCCTTATTTTTGAACCTCTACATTGCATATTTTTATTATTCAAAAATAACATGGTGTTCTTCAACTAATTATCTACATTATGATATATGTTTGACATTTTTGTAATCAGTGGATAATTAATAATTAATTATTTTGTGGAAAATTACATATTTTTCCCATTATGTGCTTCAAAATTCATAACTAATTAACATTGCTCTGAAAATTGCTGAAAATTCAAAGATTGTAGAATTAGTTGTATTTCACATTGTGCTCAAAACAATTACATTTGCATGCATAATTTGCCCTGTAAAAATCATTTTGCATATTTCAATATTTAATTTTTAATAAGTATTACATCTTATATTTTTGAGGTTTAGGATTTTTCTATGATCCAGTTAGTGATAGATCATGGATAATTTTATACCTTGAAAATAATTAGGTTTAATATTTATTAGAATTAATTATTGAAATTTTCTAGTTTTGCATTCATAAACTCATAAAAATATTTATCTTGCATCCAAAAATTCCATAAAAATTACAGTGCATTCATTTCATCATAATTGTCATCTTGGCCAAGTGTCATATTTTTTGGACATCGTTTGATTGATATTCATTTTCTAGTCCTTAAAATCGGTCAAAGTTGCATTTTGCGTTCCAAACTTGCATTAAAAATACAAAAAAAAGATCGTCTCGAAAACTATATGCTAACTTTGATAGACAAATTTCTAGGTTGTTCCTTTGCCTTCTTGACTTTGATCTTGGGACTTGCCTAAGTAAAATAAACAAAAAACCATGCGATTGAAAATTGAATTAATTAATTTTGGTTATTTCTTGACCGATTCTGATTGCCCGCCTACAACAAAACGACATTAATTTAAGTGCTCGATAATCCACGCAAATTAAGCAGGGCATTTTTAGGACTCGTCAGTATGTCGAAGGCAACTTTCTTAGTCGATTTTCTAAAACCTGAAGCATCAAGAGGGAGAGGAGAGTGATACGTCTTGAGGAGTTCAGGTGAACACCTTGAGGAATCAGTACTTTTCTTCTTCTTACCAGATGACCGACTAGAGGATGGAGTAATTGATTTATTGAGATTGGTCAATTTGCTCCCCGTTATCTCTTTTGATGTATGTCATGGATGTAGTGTGTGTGAGGTGTGACCAGAGGTTCATCATCAGATGAGTCACCATATGCATTGTAATACTCCTGCAGGGTCACCACACGTCTCTGGTATGGCAATGTGTTTTCAGTTGGCTTGGCATTGGTCGGCTCATGCGTCAGATCATCCAAATAGTCAAGGAAATCAGAAATGATCGTGTCTGACTCAGGGTAGCTTATGGTTTTGAGTCCTCTCTAGAAGCTGTCACGGTGGTGGTGATGCTAGCAGTGGGTGATGTGGGGGTGTAGGGAGTCTATGAACCATTAGGTCAGAATGCTCCAGTGCAGTGAAATCGATCTCTCGAGTGTGGCAATCTATAGTTTCCTTAGCCAAGGCTAAGAACGGCTTCTCGAGAATGATCGGAGACTGGGTGTACTCTCCTCAGTGCTCAATGTCAGTGATAGTGAAGTCTACCTGGAGTAGAGCACCTTGGAAAGTAATAATGACTGAAATGGTTCCTCTCGAGCGTTTAATGGACCGATCAACCAACTGAATGATCTCTCTTGACTTCTTGGCAGATCTGAGTTTGAGCTTGACAAACACAAAGGTTGGGAGGATATTAGTCGGTGAGTCATCATCGATTCTTGCATGGGTGAAGGTAGTGTCTTTGATTTCACAATCGATCCTAGGTAACCGCTTCACTCTACGGCTCTTGGTTTTTCTCCCTATTTCCAAAGAGGTGGCCATAGACACTATGTGTTTCTCAATCCTTGTCCTCTTATTGCCTAACCTTTTAGGCATTAATTTACTTCTCACAAATATTTTAAGGCCGGGAAAGTGTTCAATGGCCATTATTAAGGTTAGCTCAAAAATCAACTCTCTATCATTCGCTTCCCTAACTGCAAGGTCCAATATTTTTAGATCTTTCCTTTTTCAATTTTTATGGTGTTTTAGGGTTTTTCAATTGTTTTGTTCTTTTTGATAGGTGAAGGAGGTATAAGAGAATGTACAGAGTCAAGTTTGGAGGGAAAGTGGTTAGTAGAAGAGGGAGATAGAAGGGACTCCAGTTGTACATGACGTGTAGTCAATCCGGTGTCTTCCAAGTTTTCAGAATTCAATCTGTGAAATCCATGATCCACTTTCAAACCTAGAATTGGTCTAAAAATGTCATCCTTCAATAAGTTCTCATGACACATCATGAGAGAGGTCTGCTCTGCTGGAGGATATTGCTCAGAACTCAGGATCTTATATTCAACACACTTTGACTCAGGCGTGTATTGCTGGGTTGAGTATGTCCCATCTGTGTGGCAGATGTTGGTCAGAGGCTCATGAGTTGGAGTCAATAGACAAGGGGTCTGTAGATCAGTCGCATGAATCCAATCCCCTGTATATGTTGGCTCTCCGAATGGATTGTATGAAGGCTGGTCAATGTATGCTTGATCACTCAGGTCAAGCAAGTCAGGAAGATTGTATGGTGTAGGAGACTCCATTTAGTTTGTTTGGTCGATTGTGTTATACCCAAAGGATAAGTCGGGACGTGTATAGGTCAATTTGTTGTCCAGTCCCAACTTGAGGTGAGAATGAGGTCTGTGGGGGCATCTGATTATGCCAATCATTCATCTCAAAAGTGGCTTGCTGTTCGATTTGTTACTTAATTCCAACAAGCAGACGAGAATATGATGAGTCAATCCAGGGTGGATGTGGGCCAGGGTTGTAAGAATGTGGAGTAGGTGAGAAGTACGAAGAAGTGGGGAAGTCAATCGGAGTTTTGACTTCACGGTTGGAGTGGGGGTTTGTGGGGGAATAAGAGGGTGGAGATGATTGGAATATGGTTGAAGAAGAGTGATGTGGATATGATGACAAATAATCCGAAATCTTTGAAGAAAGATGGGAGAATGAAGCGGATCGAGGGAGGAAGTGTGCAAGTGCACTGAATAACACACAAACAAACAAACAAAAAAGCAAACCCCGAGTTCACCTACTCAACACCGTTATGGTCGCAAGAGTCCAACCATTTATCTTTTGAATTTTAATTAGATGATAAATCAATATATACATCCAATTACGCAAAGCTTATAAGTAGGTTTTGAGTACTATCCTAGGGATGTGTCCTCACCTCTCAACGATTAGAATAGCACATGCATAATGAAGGTTTTGCTCTCCCAAAACAAGTGTCAATTTTAGTCAATTTTTTTGGTCAACTCTAATTAGCAGTCTGATTTTAAGTTCGGCTATCACTTGATTAATCCACCAAACAAGGCACACCTAACGATTAATCCTGATTTCCTTTTAACCTAAGTTTCAAAAACCAAGGGGAAGGGGGTCAAGAAAAACCGATGCAAATAGTGAAATCGATGATGCATGCCCAGTTCAGAAGACTTACAGTGATCCTCGCACTCTACATGTGGTATGCAATACAGAATTGAAATTTTATACTATATGAGATGCAAATGAGAAAACCGTTCCTAGACAGGTAGTTCTAATAGCAAGTGATGAACAAGTCAATCTGAACTAATAGCTTTGTGGTATAAGTGCATCCCGTTAAATGTGATGTGTGGTCCTAAAGATTACAAGCACAAGAAATAAACATATTCTAGTAAAACTATGCTCTAAGAGCCGCGAGTGCAAGTCCTATTCTACGTCAAAAAACCACACGACCACGAATGGGTCAAATGTCTAGTTTTGATACGAGCGCGAGCTCTCAAACAAGAGCCGTTGTAAAGAGAGAATTACCTAAATTATTACAATATAATAATTACAAAAATGAAAATACTCTCGAAATAAATTCAACTTTCTTACTCTTCAGCAGTCGGAACGCATCACGTCCGTCGACCTCCGATGCAATCCAAGTTCACCGGGCCCTCGCAAGGAAAATGGAATTTATATTAGAGAGATAAACAATAAAATATATACAAAAAGTAAGAAGAGAAATAATTGAGAGAAAAGAAAAAAATGGACTAATTACAAGATGGCTCGGTGGTCAGACTACCCGAGTGAGAGAAAACCTAAATCAAATTTTCTAAATTAAACCCTAAGCCATTTGCCTCCCCGGCAATGGCACCATCTGACGAGTCCACTAAATACGTGATATAATTTGTATTCATTGTAATATGGGTACTTAGGGAATCAGTCAGAACCGAGAAAAGATCTTCGTGAAGAGGACTCAATTTAAATTTATATCCTGGGCAAGTCCGGGGTCGAACACAGGGAGGCAAAGGAACAACGTTGGGTTAATTCAGAGAAATTAGGTCTATGTTTCCAATGCGGATTTTTTTATTTATTTTTTCAATGCAAAGTGATTGCGAATGCGAAATACAGGGGAATTAAGTTAATAAGAAAAACACAACTTGGCCAAATTAATTTTTATTTACAATTAATCTAATTTAGCTAAATTATATTTTTTTTCTAAAAATCTAATCGAGTTATGAATGGAGACATATTGTTTTGGGAATTTTATGTATTAAAATACAATAATAAAAAATGCACACTTTTTATGGGTTTTATGTAAGTTCTCGTACAAACAGAATGCAAAAATTATGAAAATTTTAGTGGAACATAAACATGATGAATTGAGTCTATAGTATTTTTTTAGAATTTTCTAACAATATATGAATTTTTTGATTGTTTTAATGAAAACAGAGTGACTACAAGTAATTAACTCGAATAACTCCACATTATCATATTAGCTAGAGTGTGAATTATCTCAAAAAGATATTTAAATATTTAATCCAGGAGAGTTAAAATTTTGCAAAAATAATATATGTGAATTTAATTAAAAATCAATTTTTGAAAATCATTCTGCAATTTATTTAAGGCACAGGACAACTCCACTTTAAGTGAAACTTGGATAGTAATTTAAGCACATTCAAGGTATCATCTACAATTTTTGGGGAATTTTCGGAGAAAATGTAAGTTAGAAATGAATTTAAGAGCTAAGATGGGGTAAAGTATGCAACTATTCACTAAAACAATTTTATACCAAAAGATCACAAAAAAAACCAAATAAATATCCAGATTTATAGATAATTAGTTGATCGACATCATGACATTTTGCAATAAAATAAATAATGCTAAAAATGTCCAAATTAATTAGAAAATACAGGGGTATCCATGCAAATTCAGAAATTGAAATTAACAAACAAACTACGTACAAGGACTATTATGCAATAATGGAAACTTGAAATAAAACAATTGTCATTTTTACATAAAATAAAAAAAAGAAAAAAGGGACCTTCTTCCTCAGCGTAGGGCACAAAGTGGATGGGGAAGGGTGGCAGCAGCGGTGCACCACTGGCGGAGGGAGCAGTGGCGGGCGTCGGGGTGGTGGCTGGTGCGACGAAGTGGCCATACGGAGGAGGCCGGCCGCACGGGTGGTGGCGGTGTGGCGGGAGCAAACCGCATGCAGGGCGCTGCGGGCGGAGCTGCGCAGGGAAGGGGAGCGGCAATCTACTACGCGCGTCGGTGCGGCCAGGAGGGGCTGCGGTTGCGCATATGGGCGACGGGGGCGAGGCGGGAGTGACACACGTAGAGGAGGGCCGACCGTGGGTCGAGGGACGCAGCTGGAAGTACGGCAGCGGGACTTGGAGCCGCAGGTGGTTGGCCGACGACTAGGGATGAACCTACGTTGCAGTTTTTTTATTTTTTTATTTTTTTATTTACTTTTTTTTTTTAAAAAATTAAATTTTCTTAAATAGGGAATAAATGGACAGAAATGGTAATGAAGAAGTGAGGAAAATGAAGAGGAAAATGATGGATGTGATGTGATGAATAATGACGTGGTGTAAAAAACCAAGGAAAAAATATTAGATAAAATAAAATAATAAAGGAAATGAGAGGGAATACTTACCTGAAGTTTGTCAGATTTGTGGAGAAGCTACGATGGACTCTTATCGTAGCCTCGATCCGATTGGTAAAATAAAAATTGGAGAGGCTATGCGAGCTTGATAGAAAGCTCTAACGCGGGGAAGGTGGTCGCCGCGGATCTCGTCTGAAGGAGGTTGTCGCTTGAGGAAGATGATAAGCCGCTATCACCGACACCACATTCCAAGCTCTCTCCTTTTTCTCTAAGAATGGTGGATCGGGAAAAATAATGATGATGATGAGATGAATAAAAAGAAGAAGAATGGGAAAAGTTGGAGAAGAATGAAGGTGGAGGAGATGGAGTGGAATGAGAGGTTATTGGAAAATGGTGGAGTTGAATAGAGTTGAATGGGAGGTTAGAAAATATGGAGTTGAATGGTAGTTAACAAATATGGAGTTGAATGGGATTTATTGTAGAGAATAGAAAATAAATAGTTGAAAAAATTATAATAAAGTAGGCTACTAAAATACAATAAAATAAAGAGAAGAAAAAGAGTGGAGAATTTACAAAATAAGACAAACAATATGTATACATTTTTTTTACTTTTCTAATTTTAATTTTTTTGTATTTTAATAAAAGATATTTATAAACTAAAAATAAAATAAAATACTAAAAATAAAACAAAACACAAAATATTTTTTTGGATTTTTAGTAATTAAGAAAAGTAAAATAAAAAATGAGAAAACAAAAAAATGTACAATATATACAATGTACACTTGGTCCCAAAACCCAAATTTTGCAAACGAGCATCGATTTTAATGAAATCACTTTCATTGGATAGATAATTTCTAACTTAAACTTTAAAAGTGAGTTTGGTGAATTTGGAATTCATACGGAGCGGGAATTTGGCCTAAAAGTTGGACTTTACAGCTTTTTGTCTTTGGAACCTAGAAGTATTTCTTTGAGGTGGAAATTATTTTTATTTTTATATTTATATATATATTTTTATAAACACTTTAGAGAAAGAATTGGAAAAAAAGGAGTTGAAATGAATTTATTAAAAATACATGAAGTTTTGGGCTATTTATAGGTGAAAAACTCCTTTATCGTGCGGCTTTTTAGTGTTAATTTATTTTGTACAATATAATATACAATAATTAGTGTATTTTACTTACAGGAGTCATTATATTAATTTATTGATTTTATGGACATTTATCTTACATTTTGCTTAGGGATTTTACTAACACGGATTCATCATCCACATGGACCAACCAGGTTCCTTTGTCTCTTGACCCCAGTCAACAGTACTCTCTGACCCCCATGCCTCCTGTCAAAGCCGCTGATGACCTACTTTCTTCACTTTTTCACGCATGATCCACTACTCGAGAGGGACTGATTCCTTTTGAAAAAACCTTCGCCCTTCGATAAAATCTCCTCGCCATGCTCATAGAATCATTGTACATACATCCTACTAATCCGTAGAATCCTCACATGATCACCCTCTCCTTTGCATTTAGATACCATTGCCTCCGCCATTTTTGTTTTGTGTTCATTCCTCCAGATGTGTAACCCCAAAGGGGTTCATCCGGGTTGAAGCTCGTCGAGACGGGATGGCTTTCCCATCCTTGTCAGCATGGAGAAGAATCTGGACAACAATCCCATGGTTGGGCCATCTTTGTTGCCATGTCTCTACTCCTTGGTCTAAACCCCAAGTCTGAGCTGCCCGTTTACCATATTTTTAGCATGGTTTTTCATTACGCTCTTCAATTCTGAAGTTAGATTAGGATTTCATTGCATTCTATAGGATTAATCTTAGTATTAGAGTATGCCAGAGCTCTAGAGCTCTGTATCATCCATCTAACTCCACTGTCCTGACTCTCCATAATCCCCATCTTCTTCCCCATCGCGTTCTTTACCTCCTAATACCTTCCGCCCAACCTGAACCACCCTAGATAAGTAAACCGATGCATGCACTGCCACCTCCATCATAGCGTCACTACCTCGCCTCCACCATTACCTATTCTTCCTAATAAAGTCCTAGAGACCTTCGCTCGTGCATGCATTGGCTAAGCCTACATATCCCTAGAGGAGACGACCCCGACTAGGGCTTATCATGCCCAAGAACTCAGCCCTGAAGAGCTTCATCGACTTGCCAGGACACCATCGATGGGTCCTAGATCTTTTTAGAGGCATCAACCGCTGCAGATCATCATCTGGATCACGTAGCACACTTCAGCATCCGGATTCGAGCTTGGGAGCACAAGAAATCAAAGAATAAGGGAATAACATGCATGTGTTCTACCTTATTCTTGGGGATGAAGCATTTACCGTCTGATGGAGCGTCTGCTCTGGAACACACAGCTGTCGTCTAATCTGAGCACCCTTTACCAACTGATCAGAAGCAGGATTTTATCTCGAGCATCCAACGGTGAAGCGGTATGGTGGCATCTCCATAGTTCGATGCGCCTAAGTGGGAGATCTACAGTCGTAGGATGGCGCATGCGTTGGGGGTACATAAAATCCCCCTTGCATTTTCTGTATAATTTCATTCAGTCTTGTATAAAATTATAGTGTAAATAATTACGTTAAAATTGCATGACCCCTCTGAATTTTATGGAAATTGCACCGGGATCCATGCCAGCTCACCTCACTTGGGTCGTCACGTAAGGTTGCCATTTTACAAGGGTGCCCCCCTTTTGTAATTTAATTTAGTATTAAATTTTTGTAGATACGAGTAAAAACTTTGGGTGATTTACATATGGACCCTCAAATTTGTATTTTATTGCAAATATGCCATATTAGACCTTGTAATCTAATTTTATGCTTTATTTTTGGATTAAATGGCTCCTTGCTTAGGAAATTATGGGGAAAATATGTGTGTATGCTCCATATTATGCTCAATCATGTTGCCATTTTATTTTAGTATTTTCATTATGTTTTCTATTTATTAAAAAATCAATTACGAGCTATTTATTCCTTATTTAGAGATACAAATACAAAAATAGAAAAATATCTTTAAAATTCCAAAAATTATATATAGTATATTACTTTATAATATAACTACATACCAAAAATCACAAAAATATATCAAAAGAAACCTAAAAAATTACAAAACCCTCCTAACCCTAAAAAATAGGAATTATTTAAAAAATACAAAAAGTAGATTTCAATTTTATATTTTCATATATACGAATATTACTGTATGTTAAAAATAGTTTTAAGGAATTTTGGACAAAATATCTATTTTTAAAACATTAAAACATTTGACCCATTTATTAACTCCTTGATTTGGAGTATTTTGGATTTTAAACCTAAAAATCAGCAAAATCCACAAAAAATACAAAAAATGAGAAAAATATAAAAAAGGCAAATATGATTTATTTTCAATTTTTGAATATCACTAGCTATAATCATAAATATAAAATCCTATATAGCACATATACCTATATATATTATTATATATACTTATTATTATTAATAATTATTATAAATCTTATAAATATATTTTAAACACTTTAAAAAATAAAAAGGATTGTTCCTAATTATATTTACTGATTTTTTATATAAAGATATTATATCTTGTATTATACATATTATTGTATATATATATGTATATATATCCTACTTATTATATATTAAAAGAAACAAAAATTTTAAATCAAGAAAATATAGAAAAAAATAAAAAAAATTAAAAAATTAAAAAGAAATATATATAATTGAAAATCATATAATTAAAATCAGAAAAATTAAAAACCCAAAAATACACAAAAATAGTTGTTATTTCTTCTTTGCATACCATAATTATTTTCTTATCCCCGTAGCTATCTGTGGTTCGACACCCAGAATATTGGTACACTATGTCTAGGTTTATAATACATTCTGACTCACTTGATTACATTGCTTGATTATTCTCTATTGTGGGTTAGTTGTTGATTTAGTCAGATCTCGTGAAGAGCTCTCATTAGTGTCTGGAGGCCGCCTTGTGAGACCACACGACCTCCTCCGTGGAATTTGACTAATCAGTTGCCCAACATAAGATGATTAAGGATGCTACAATTGTTTGTGTGTTTCCATATGTGTTTACAGATAATTTGCATGTTTTCCCACCTAAGATGACGATCAAGTTTGAGATCGTGTTGCTAATTGACACTTAAATGATCTCCATTCCCATATCGTATGACACCTAAAGAGCTTAGGGAGCTCAAAGCGCAGTTGTAGGATTTTCTTGAGGAAGTATTCGTCCACCTAAATCCAGGACCGTGGGGAGTGTTGGTCCTCTTCGTGAAGAAGATGATTGATCCGTAAGACTGTATATTCACTACAGATAGTTGAACAAGCGAACAGTCACGGATAGTTATCCACTCCTTCAGATAGATGATCTCTTTGATCAGCTATAGGGACCATCGATCTTTTATAATACCAATCTATGATATGGATATCACAAGTTGAGGATCAAGGACTCGAATGTAGCGAAGTCTGCTTTCCATATGAGATCCAAAGGATAAGAGTTTTTATTGATGCCATTTTGGATCATGAATGCACATGTCTCTTTCATGGACCCGATGAACATGACCTTTCATCAAGGCTTGGATAGATTCATAGTAGTTTTCATAGATGATGTTTTTATCTATTCTCATGATGAGTATGAGCACGAGTCACATTTTTGCACTGTTTTACGAACACTAAGAGAACATCTACTATATATGAATCACAACAAGTACAAGTTCTATATATCTGAGGTGGCATTTCTTGGACACATGATTTTTGGTGCAGGGATTTCTATTGATCCTGTGAAGATCAAGGTAGACATGTCTTGGGAGCAGCCCAGGACAAACACCAAGGTGTGTAGTGTCTGTGGCCTTGCCGAATACTGTCGATGTTTCATTCATGGGTTTTCTCAGTTATCCTTCCCCTTACTCTGTTAACGTAAAAGAATTTATCAATTGTTTGAAGCAACGAATGCGAGTAGACCTCCTATATGCTCAAGGAGCGATTAACGCCTGCACCTGTTCTGACCCTTCCTTCTGGTACGCTAGAATTCACGATATAAACAGATGCATCAAAGGAAAGAATTGGCATTTTTTTGATGCGACAAGGACAAGTTGGAGCATATGTGTCGTGACAGTTGAAGATGCATGATCGCAACAACCCCACACACGATTTGAAGTTGGAGACAATTATCTTCATATTGAAGATATGGTGTCACTACTTCTACAGGGTTACTTTTGAGATATTCACATATCAGAAGAGCCTCGAATACATCTTCAATTATAGAGAACTGAATATGAGGCAGAGGTATTGGGCGGAGCTTCAGAAAGATTATTATTGTATCATCTCTTACTATCATGTAAGGGTAACATTGTGGAAGATGCCCTGAACAAACAAACACATACAATTGGAGCAACAAGTTGGTTATAGAGCTGGGATATGCTTTCTACACTTAATGATTGACACCCATTTGAGAGCACATGAAATGCATTTATTGTAGTGGAAAAGTACAATAGCTTGTGGGATTGCATCGTATAGGATTAACTAAGAGATTATAGACTGTAGGACATTGATGAATATCCATTTCGTCATCTTTATTCTTTCATTTGGTCTTAAAGTCCTAGTTAAATGCATATAAATAGCAATAAATTGTACAAAATAACATTCATTATTTCACCTAGAAATAATAAATACATGTATTTAATTCAAAAATAAAAGAATAAAAGAAAGAAAAGAAAAAGAAATGAAGTATCAAAGATATGGAATGACCCTAAACCTCAAGGCCAAGTTAATATTGATTATTCGACTAGAAATAAAGTAGGGGGAGGTATGGCCATTAACTGTACAGAAAATACACCTAAACCCTAATTTAATTCATCAATAAATAGACATTTTACACTATTTTATTTTCCTTTATATACACCTCAAATAAATAAACTTTCAACATGAACCCTTTACATATTAATGTATAGAAAAATAAAAAAATAATTGCTAATAAAAATAAGGCGCGGTGCAATTGGGACACACAGATGAAAAAGCCATAAACTGAACTTCATAGACCAATATCTTCTCCATACAAGCTCAAAATTCATCAAACTCACATTCACTATTCTTAAAATTAAATTATCTATCTAATAAAGGTTGTTTCATTAAAAACAGAATTAAGATACAAAAGTCAGCTTTCTGGTCCCCATTGTACTGTGTAAATGCATATAAAATTCAAATAACTTATTCTTTATATTTAACATTTTATTTTATTTTTAAACACTTGTATATATTATATAAAACAAAAAAAATAAGAAAATAAATAAAAGCATTAAAAATACTCTTAAATAAATAATAGATACTTAATTACAAATAAAATATACATATACTATACATACATGTAATTATTTAAGCATACAAACAAACTTAAAAAAATTAATAAAAATGTGTAAATATGTAATTAAATACATTATAAATATATAAACTATACATGTATGTACAAAATAAAAATAAAATAGGTCAAACATAGGTATTTATACCTATTTGTATACTTGTAAAAATTAGCACCTAATAAATTATATTGTAAAAATAAATAAAAATGCCCATAAAATTGTATATAAAATAAGAAACATTTTTCATGTTTTGACTTTTATTTAGTAAAACTAATTATTATTTTTAACCTAATTAATAAGAGATTTAATCCCTCGATTTTCCTGAGTGGTCTGCATGGACCAATCTGAGGCCTTCAACAGTTGACCTCCGGTCAACTGCCCCGTCTTCCCTTCTGACTTCTGTCAGAATCTCAGGAACCCCTCTCTTCCCCCTTTTTTCACTCTTCCTCCTCACCTCCCTTCTTCCTCGAGCAACCCCCCCAATCTGCACCTCCCTCATCCCTCTACCTTGTCATACTTCTAGCTTCCACCAACTCCATCTCCTTTTCATGCAATCCGACCTCGAAACCACCCCTTCCCTCTGTTTATAAATAAACCTCCAGGCACTCATTTTGCTTTTTGATCCACTTTCTCCTCTATAACCCCAAGAATAAACCATGATCGAGTCTTCCTTAGTGACAGGAAGGTGAAGCTCTTCGATTTGCAACGCGGACAAGGTGGAGAAGGTGTTATCCAACCATTGTTGGAGCTCTGCACAGGCAAGGATTTATTTTTCTCTAGGTACTGTCGAGCTGATAGTTAGATCTTTAGACTGATTTTCCATTCCTTATATTAATCATAGTTTTAGTTTAGTATAATCATATTTAAATTCTCATAGATTCCAACTTTTTCGTTTGCCATAGCTCATAGCTCCGACCATTGTACCACCGTGAACTCGATGCATTCCTCCACGAATACCTCATATCCTTCCCTAACGCATTCTCCACCATTCGCACCATCTTCCCCCTTAATTCTATAAGTATCCTCATTCATCCATCATCGGAGCTCTATCGCCCCTCCATATCATTGTGCACAAAAGCTTCAACTTGGGTGGAGAACATTGCTCTTGAGCCCTTTATAGCATTTTATGCAAGGAGCAAGCTCAAAGAAGCGCCTAGGAGTGGAATAGAACCAACATCTGAAGCTCTAGGTCACAGAGAATAGAAACGAGATCCAGGTCTCTTTCGATGGGACATGGACCCTTAAGGCCCTCTTACAGACACGACGAGCCTCCAGGAAACTATAGGTCCTTGTCAGTTCTTAATTTTTATTTCTTGTATATTTATCAATAAAAATAGGATTTTATTTCTAAAAATTGTAGGAAAATTATCTTAGGTGCATGCTAGCTATATTTATCACATATATTTTTTGTATGGAATTTTACGATAATTTCATATTAATCAAAATATAAAAAGAGCAATCGATTCCTTGTTTGAATATTAAAATTCCAAAAAATATCAAAACACCTCTAAAAATTCCAAAAACAATATATTAGATATATTACTAAAAATACAAAAAGAAACCTTAAAGATTACAAAAACCTTAAAAATACAAAAATTAGAAAAAAAATTAAAAATCCAAAAAAAAATTTCTATCTTATATTTTCCTTATTATATATAGTATATATTAAAATTAGTTTTGGGAATTTTGAGCACAAGTACTACTTTTTAAAACCCAAAACAATTCATCTGTATTATTTTATTCACTATTTTATACATTTTGATTCTTTAAATTACATAAAAATTAGCAAAAAATGCCAAAAAATACAAAAACAGAGAAAATATTAAAAACACAAAAATAATTTGCTTACTACATTTTGAGTATATTAAAGTATATTTAAAAATATAAAATGTTATATCTATTATATATTATATATTACTTATATAGTATTTATTATTATTACATAAAAATATATATTATATCTTAAAAATTAAAAAATCTAAAAATTTGTAAAATTAAAAATAAATTAGAAATTTAAAATTAAAAATATAATTATAAAATATAAAAAAATTAAAAATCCACTTATAATTAAAACCCCACAAAAAATAAAAAAGGTTAAAAATACAAAATAATAATTATAAATTATTACTAATTAGTCATAATTATATCTATCATTCATTGTTCTCTATGATTCAAAGCCTACTACTTGTCTACTATACACACATTTTGTAGGGTATAATAAATTCCACTTCACTTGTTTTCATTGCATATATTGTCGTGGGTTGATTGTTTGCTGATTTACATTGATTGAGTACCAAGTGCCGAGAGAGGATTGATACAATGATTGTTGGATCTAACTTGTTGGACACCCTAGGCTCCTTCAAGACTAGACATTAGGTGCCCTCGGTCTTTGCTATCAACAAAATGAAGTCGTTGCTGGGGAGCAACGTGCAGGATAGGATAGAATATACATAGCTTATTTATTTATCTATATTTATTTTTTTAAAATTATTGTTTATCTATGTTAATAACTTCTCCTGCTGAATTTGTTGCGAGGTCCCGCTACGTGAGGATGAGCTTCTACGAGATCGAGGCATCCAAGCAAAGACGAGACTGTCTTTCTTCGCTGACCTGGTAGGAGAGAGAGCACCAAAGCCAACTGAGGAGCCAAGAAGTGCAGTAGCATTAGAATAAATTTATTTTTATTTTTTTGAGAGAGAGACTCTTATTATTATTGTTGTAATAATACGAGTGGAAACTCAAGGACATTCAGACTCTTAGCGAGCCTATTTTACCAAGTGTTTGTTCACCTAAAGGGGGTTGTTTATTTTTTATCGTGGTTTTCGTCATCTTCTTTACTTTTATTCTTCATATTTTTATCATTATTTAACTTTTTTCCCACGATTTGAGTTTTCTGTCTTCTTTTTCTTTGTTTTGTGTGAATGAACCCATAGTTCTTAGGATTTCTTGACCTAGTACTTAGATCCAAAGCTCTAATTTCCTGCATATGTCTATAGTCTCTACGCTTGGTCCTTAGTCGAATTAAACTAGTTCTTCACGTTAATAGCAATTCCTGCTTAGGGCGATTTCATCGGATTGCATATCTCATATAGTGTAAATTTAAATTCGTGTCTTGCATCAAACATGGAGAGAGCTGGGAAGCATTGTAAGTCTTCTATCTGAGCATCCATCATTCTGACATAATGGTAAGTTCCCCATCAAGTGTCAACTTACAGTGCTTTTCTGACTTCTCCCTTAGTTTTGATTAACCTAGGACTTAAAGAAAATCCAAAAAATCATTAGGTTATTATTTCTGGAAAATACTCAAAAAAGTGAAAATTCAAAAATTAAAAAGAATAATGCTAATAACACTTTGACCTTAAATAAAATTAGTAACAGACTTCATTGTATTAGGTTTACAAAGTCCACATTGTTTTTACTTACACTCCAGACTATGTGAGGCACGACCCTTAAGGATTAAAGCTAAAAACTTAGTCCATGGCTGCTTTGATTAGCACATGGGCTCGGTGAAGTATAGGATAAACGATATATTAATCCGAAGTCATGTCATTCCACAAGGTGGAAGGACAATTGCTGATGTGACCTCAGACAAAATCCTTGTTTAATAAACAATTAACCCACAAACAAAATAAAGCAATGAAAATAAAAAATGTGTGTGGAGTTAAAATTTATTATAACTCTACAATAATGTGTATAGCATGTAAGTACGTGTAGAGGTCGAATACTGGGAGCAAACGGTGGAAGGAGGCATGAATAATGCTAAAACATTTTGTCTTTTATCTCCTGTCCAATTTATTGTTTTTATGGTTTTTTATTTTACATATTTTTTTATTTTTATTTTTGTTTTATATTTTTATATTTGATTTTTATATTTTCACATTTTTTGTAATTTTCCTTTTATATAAACTATATAGCCTATATAAGGCTTGATATATACAATGTATAGTGGTATATTTATAAATATTAATAAATATAGATAAAAATCAGAAAATAAACTGTTTTTGTATGTTTTAAATTTTTCTATTTTTTTGTTATTTTTGGAATTTTTGATAATTTTTATGTATTTTTAAAGTCAAAGTTATTCCCAAATAATGGATTAATCAAATATTTGAAATTGAATTGAAGTTAAAATAATAAATAAACTCTATAATTATACAAATTAATTTTAATATATAAATATTTATATAAATAAACTTATAAAACATGAATATATATTTTTAGATTTTTTAGGGATTTTTTAGATTTTTATAAGAGATTTTGGAGTTTTTAGATTTTTAGGCCTTTTGTTTTTCCATTTTTAGTGATTTTTGATCTATAAATAAAATAGGTAAAAATATACTATATATAATTTTTTTGGAATTTTTAGACATATTTTTATATTTTTTTGGTATTTTATAAGTTAAACAAAGAATACGTCGACATGCAAAAAATATACCATTTCATTTTTAATAAATATGTTAAATGCAAAAAATGCCATGTAAAATATGGGCATGAATGTACATGGCATGAAGCATCTAATTCTATTTTTGTGGTTTTAGGTGCACATTAACTATATAAAAAATTAGGGAAAATGCACAAAATTAAGTGTCCTAGTAGGGGCATAAATGCAATAAAAAAAGTCCAGGGGGCTCCGTGCAATTTTGCCAACATAAATTAATCTTTATTTAATTTTTATGAATTGATTTACAATTACAAAACCCGCTAGGGGTATACGTGCAAAATTTTCCCTGTCACATGAGGACTACACGTGACGCTGGGAGGGACTAACGTGCAATACATAAAAGTCCAAGATCCTTTTTACAAAAAGCCTAATTTATTTACATGTTAACTGTTATTTACCAGACTAAAGAATAAAATACAAAAAGGCAGGATTATATATGCAAATTACCCCAAAACGTGCGCGCCATCTGGCGGTGATGGGAGATCCACTTGACATGCATCGTGTCCTCGTAGCGCGATGACAGTTGGTCGTTGGACGCTCCAGATTAGATCGCTCGAAGCGATCTGACAGTCAGTGCATGGCTTCATCCAACAATTAGGATCTAATATGGGGCACCTCCCCAGATCGTACGGTGGCTGCTCCTTACAAAGAACAGGGAAGAACAAATCCTTCCCCAACCTTCGATCAACGAATCCTCCTCCTCACGGCAGTCTCCTTTGATGGCGATGGTGTCCAGACCTTAGTGGAGGTCTTCCGCAGTGTCTGGGGGTCGAAAGAGGTTTCAGGACCTCACAACGAGGTCAGACGAGCTCTGAGAAAGAGGGGCCTCCAGGTACCTGCAAGTCGAGTTGATTCGAGTCTAGTGGGGCTCCATTGACTTCGTGACCTGCACAAGAATAAAGCACGTCTCGAGGCAGTTCTCCTCGATCGAAAATGAAGCTGTGAGCAAACAAAATGAGGTGGGCGGAGATGCTTCCGACGAGATGGTGGAGGGAAGCATCGATTCATGGAACCAAAGAGGTTTTGGATGATTTAGGATGGTTGGAAGGTGGAGAATGCAGTAGGGGATGAAATGCAGCTGGTCAATGGGGCGGTCAACTGGCGGAGCATGGTGGAAAAGGTCGCTGGAGCGGAGCTTCGGTGAACTACGAATCTCGATTTTTACACTAAGACTATGGTCTAAGTACTAAACTAAATGCATTATTAAAATATTAGAATTAAAATCTACCTAAAAATCATAAAAAAGCGCAAATCGTACCTTCCCAGGAAGAAAAAGGAGCAGAGGTCGCCGACAACGGTGGCCTTGGGCGCACCTCCTCCTCCGCGAGCTGCCAGCACCTCAGGGGACTCCCCTTGTCATGGGGATACACTCTTTGGCCGAGATGCGGTGGCTCTAAGGCTTGAAGATGGCCAAAAATTGAAGGGAAGAGGGAGGCTTTTATTTATAGACATCAATGTGTGCCCTTATTGACTGGCCGTTAGGAAAGAATCAAATGAATGTATGAGGGATATAATCGATGGGCGTGTATGTACAATGACCATAGATCATTTCGTCAGAAGAGAGCATTCGTGATTGATTGACAGAGTAGCCAGGAAAAATGGCGGAAAATGGGGATTTGATAGTTTTGACGCGCCAAATCCTCGGACAGGACAGTTAACCAGAGGTCAACTCGCGAGACTGCCATTGGGCCACGTAGACCAGCTACAAGACAAAATAACAGATTTATTCAAAATTAAATATTTAAAAATAATAAATAATTTTATTAATTTTTACGTATAAAATAAAAAATGTCTATTATTTAATGTAGTATTTTAATATGATTTTTATTTATTTTTTGGTTTTATTTATTAGTAGTTAATTTTTAATACTGTATTTATAGGTATATTTACCTATGTTTTGTACGTTTTTTTTACTTTGTATATTTTATTTTATTATTTTATTCTTTTATTTTATATATTTACAACTTATTTTTATGAGTATAAATATATTTTTATTATGTTTTTATGGTGTTATTGGTACACTTAAATAAATAGATATGTATACTTTATAGGTATATTTGTAGGTATAGTACATATGTTTTATATACATCTTTTTATTTTAATGTATTTCAATGAGTTTTATTTGGTTTTGTATTTTTAATAGAATGTAGACAATATTTACAATATTATAAAAATATAAATGAAGAAGGAAATAAAAGAATTAAATCCACTTTTATTTATATACATAGGTATTTTGTCTATTTATGTATATAGACTTATTTTATTTTACATTTTCCTTTTGGTTTTATTTTAGTTTTAATATTTACATGTGTTATAAATAATAATTACAAAATTATAAAAATATCAATTTGTAAAAATAATGAAGCGTGAATGAATATTTTAATAGGTATAATATACAATGAGGGTCAAAAACCTAACTTTCACACAGTAACTCCAAAAAATATAAAACCACCACCATTAAATAGCTTATGAAAAGTTATCTACAATTAGAGTTGTGATTTTGCTATGTTTTGAGTTTTTATTTGAAAGATATGGTTCTGGGACGTTGGGTTTTTGGCTTTTTATTTTGTGTATAAAATGAACATTGTATATTATTTTTGTACAAACTCAATTTTGTAATTTTATTCACATTATTATCTACAACTTTCATGTACAAAATTTCTTCATTTAATGGTAAATAATAAAGAATAATACAGGTGTCAAAAATGCATAAAATAATGAATAAAAGAATTGGGTTTTTATTCTATTTTTGGCCCTTATCTCCCCCTACTTTATTCCTTGTCGACCAACTCAATTCTTGACTTGGTCTCGGGGTTTAGGATCATAAAATATTTTCAATATTTTATTCCTTTTTTTCTTATCTTTATTCTATAATTTTGACATTAAAATCCTTATTTTATAAACAAATTATACAATATATAATGAGTGCTATTATGTAGAAATTAATGTTATTTACATGCATTAGATAGGGTTTTTAAGGCCAAAATGATAGAATAAAGGTGATGAAATGGAGATTCATTACCCCCCTATACTTGCCTTTGCTAGTCCCTAGCAAACACTTATGCAATAGGTGTGAAAAGAATAAAGAAGAAAAGAAAAAGAAAGAATAAATAGAATTGATTTCAATATTTAAACTTATCTTCACAAAATCAATGTTTGGAGCCCAGGTTAGACCTTGATGTGAGAATGTGTGTGGAACCTGGTTGGGAACCAAATTTAGAACACAACAGCCTTCAAGAGTTACAGAACTCGATTCAAACCACCTCAATTGCCAGGTTAGAACTAGCCTACATCATACGCAAACCCTTATGACTATGAAGCTGACTTGTACGGTGTAAGTGATAGTGGATCTCCCCAACTGAAATGATAAAGGAGCTGACTTCTCCAGAATGACAACCCAATGATTCCCCAATCCAGCACTCTAACCTCGACCAGCGAGGTATTCCCCTCTAAGTTCAAGTGGCATCCAACTCAAGAGGAGGAGGTGAAGAAAAGAATGGACGGTAGCCAATGTAGCTACCTATCCCGGGATGCATGACCAGTGTAGTCAAGTCATCCAGCTGCATGCTCACATGGTGTAACTTTGATGTTCAAGCTTTCTTATTGACTATACAACATATATACATACTCCGACAAGCATTTTATTTTTATTTGCAGGCATGTCCACTTTTTTGGAGTCTTTTTAAATACTATTTACAGTAGTATTTACATAAGGACTTTTTCCTCTTGAGCCCAGAAGATTGTCCCTCTTTTGAAGCTTTATTGAAACCCACACTCTCCTATCTTTAGACTTCATGGTAACTGGACCAGGTTGGGGTGCACTTCCCTCCCTAGATGAGGATGAATGTTTCCACCTGTGTGCGTCTCAAACCGGCAAATCCAACCCCCTCATCACTCCAACTGAGTTGAGCCAAGTGAAAGGTGCAAGTGTCCAAGTTAGGTCACGGCCGACAAGAGTCGCGCGTGTGTCTCGAAAAGTTCTAGTTAGTCAGTTGAGGTGACTTGAACCCAGCCCTGAGTCTCAAAGAATCAAGTCCTACTGCTGAAGTACCTTAAACCTAGTTCCCATAAGGTTCCAATGCAATTAGGTGCAGTAAGGTCCACCCAAGCTCTAATCTTTGACTTTATTGGACTAGTTCAATCATCAAGCTCAATTTGAAAAGAATATGAATGCTATGCAAATGCTATGCAAATGCTATGTACAATGATGCAAAGAATGGTGTAATTTTTCAAAGAATTTTGAAAACAAAGAGATTTTTTACACAAAGAATTATGCAAATAAAAATAATTTTGGTACACAAAGTATAAAATATATACATCTATTTACACGGGCATGCTTCTTTTTATTTATTTTTAAGAATTAAGAATTTAAAAGAGTTTATAGGTTTTAACCAGTTATTTTTATAGATATACATGTACAATTGATAAAGAATTTTATTTTTATCTTTATTTTTAATTATATACACAATTTATTCATGTTTTAATCATGCATTTATACCTCAAAATTATTTGAAAATAATTTTGAAAACTATAGTACGAAATAATTTTTGAAAATATTTACAAACATTTGAAAGCTATTTTGCAAAGATTTTTCAAACAGTATATATACATTTTTCAAAATATTTTCACAATCATTTTTAAAACCATTTGCAAATAGATTTTCAAATCCTTTTATTTCACACAAAGAAAAGAATTTTTCAATCAAAATATCTTTACAAAGGTTTAAAATATTTCACAAAAAGTTTTCCAAACGGTTCATACCATTTTTCAAATCATTTTGCAAAATTATTTTTATCCTAATTTATTAATCAGTACATACAAAAATAATTTGAGGAATAAAAAGCATTATTAATGGGTTTTTAATTAATTATATATGTATAAATAGTATTTTTAACCATATTTATTAATACTTATTTGAAAAGTACGAGTTATGGCTAAAGTATATACATGGTATATACGACCCCCTATACTTAGCATGAGCTATGTCCTCATAGATCGAAAAGAGGAAAGAGACGACATAACTCATACTGAGTATAGAAAGGCCTATACTACAACGACTGGATAATAAAATGAAAGAATGAAGAGATAAATGTATAGAAGTTGTCCTTCCCCTGTACTTAGGATCAAATAATCCTAAGTATAACAGACTGTACACAAAGTAGTGAGGGTCAGGGGTGGGATAAACCGATCAGAACTCGGGCTGTCTCCCCCTATACTTAGGATAAAATATCCCTAAGTACAGCAGAGCAAATCAACAAGAGAGGAGATAGTAGAGGGGATCAAAGAATGAAAGAATCCGGGATGCATCCTCTATACTTAGGACACAGTACGTCCTAAGTACAACCAAATTGTCAAAAAGGGGCGACACCTTTTATGTAGAAAAAGAAAAAGAAAAAGGAAAAGAAGAAAAGAAGAAAAGACAGATGTATACAGATATATGAAAAGATCGTAGAGAATGTATGCAATCCTCCCCCTATACTTAGGGTAAAGGATCCCTAAGTACAAGCAATGACAGGAGTGATGAAATGAAACGTAAAAAAGACCAACACGATGTGTACCCCCTATACTTAGGACAAAGTACGTCCTAAGTATAGACACACAGATATGGCGAAAGATCTGGGGCACACAATAGACATATGGAAGAAAGAAGGAGTAGAATACACAACATGTATATACACAAGCAGAGACTTGTGAGGTACGGGACGGTATCTGACAAGTGAATACTGTACTCCTGTCATCGTCTCCCTGTGAGAACGGTGATGCAGTCAGAAGGTGAAAAGACACCCGAAGATGCAATCAAGTGGGTGTTGGCTATGGGGGAATTAAATCAAAAGGTGAGACAAGGTCCGGTAGCGGAGAGGAGAGCATCGACTCATAAGGAAAGAATGAATGAGCGGAGCACATACTGTATGACTTGTAGGAAGGAAGAACATAACATATCCCTCCAAGTCAATACAATGTCTCAAAATGATATGAAAGTTGGAGAACATGAGACTTTCCCAATGCAGCGGCATGATATCTGGTGGTCGGCAAATTAGAAAGATCAGGGACACACCAATCACCACCAGATATGGCTCAACCCTGCGAGGGTCGTCAAGGTGAGCAAACTCAGGTGAGTCAAAGATATCAGAAGACTCAGCTCTGTGCTCCTACAGACAGGAGACACAACCAGAGAGGAGACCGAATACACAAAATCATAAGACTAGCTTCGTGCTCCAACAGAAAGGTGACACCAGCAGTGAAGCTGAGTACCTACAAACTGAAGTACCTTTCCCGCAGATAGCCCTCGGGGAATGATACATATTCGTCAATGAATAATCAGGATAGAAGCTCACCCTTGTGAGGGTCGTCAAGGTGAGTGGGCTCAAAGGAGCTGGATCCATCAGATGGATCACAAAAGCGGTCTCGGTAGGAAACAAATCGACTACCAGGAGAAGAGACAGTCGAATCAAGAAAATATGGAAGCATCCTATAGACAACCCTCAAGGAGCGACTGCCAACTAGCAAATGAATAATCATAGGAAGAAAGCTCATCCTTATGAGGACTGTCCAGGAGAGCGGACTCATAGGAGTCCAGTCAGATGGGTCCCCAGGGTTTGACAGATCAGATACCACAAGAAGGTAGTGGGGACCAGGAATATATCATACGACTCGGTTCCGTGCTCCAACAGAAAGGAGGCACAATCAGCAAGTGGAACCGAGCGTAAAAAAACATGTTGCATTTTCCCGCAAATAGTTCTCGGGGAACAATGCAAACTAAACAATGAATAGGAATAATCAGATCTCAACCTTGCGAGGGCTGTCAAGGAGAGAAGGACTCGCATGAGTCGGTCAGAACGGTCTCGGTAGATGACAGATTGGCTATCCAACAGAAGAGACCGTGGATCTAGCAAGGTGTCATAGTCTCTCGCACATAACCCTCGGAGAGCACTACGAACTAGGCAAGGAATAATCAGAAATGTGGGGCTCATCCTTGCGAGGACCGTCAAGGAGAGTTGACTCAAAGGTGTCGGGGAGATTGGCTTCGTGCACCTACAGATGGGTGCACAATCAGTAGGGAGGCTAATCAGTCAAATCAGGTGACTCGGTCCCGTTCTCCAGCAGATAGGCAGCACAGTCAGCAAAGGGAACCGAGCATAGAGAAAGTGTTGCATTCTCCCGCAGATAGTCCTCGGGGAGGAAATGAAAGCTAGGTCAATTAAAAACATGGGATTGCTGGCAGCATATTCTCAGGTCCTCAAAAGCAATCAATCAATCAATCAATCCTTAGGAGGGCATAAGATCAGGTGAGGGATAAAAGATCAATCTCATTAGTCACAATGCGGTCCCTCTAGTCGATCCAGTCAGCTGGGATGGCAGAAAGTATAAGCAAAAATCCTCTAAGTGTCGTGGGTGGAGGGACGAGTCAGGATATCGAGGATGGGTTAATCAAAGAGATGAGTGAGATCACGTGGGTTCCGGTCACCATCGCTTTGAAGCATAAATCAAGATAGTCAATCAAGCCCTCTAAAATCAGGACGGGTGGAATCGCAAAATTGATCGATCATTCATAGCTCATTAAATCATCACCAAATCATCAAAATATATCACATCCTCAAACCAGTTTACGAGATCAAAAATCCTCAAATAATCATCGCACCTAATAATCGTGCATCATCAAAGTCCTCAATAAGCTCCTATGCACATGTCGGAAGTCAAATCCACTAAGAGTAGGATATAAATCTCTGCATCATCAAAATTTGCCCGACTTACTCTAATGATTGATGTGCGTTATAATACACAATGCGGGCTATACTCGTAACCACAACAATCTCGAGTAAGAGAAGTGATGATACATAGGGTCACGAGGAGGGTGGGGGAGATAAAGGTGGACACAGTCAAAATTGTGGTTCAAGGAGAGAGTCTCCTCGAACCAGACTAGATGTGGGTGATATGGGCAAGGAGAGAAAAGCCGCAAGATCCAGCAATGAAGGTAAAGCTTAAGACCCAATATCACGACTCGATGCAAATGAGGAGGTGTATGCATAAGAGAGATAGAGAGACTCAAAGATTAAAAAAATAATGACTCACACGGGTGGGACCGCAAAACTCAAAGAGATATGAAAATGCAAATGGACTCCAAGTCACAATCAATACACAAAGCAAGCCCCAGATTCACCTACTCAACACAGTGAAGACCAAGACAATCTTTTATCTTTTCATTTTTAGAGTTAGGTGATCATCACAAAGTTGTACACATCGAGGATAGGCTTGGGGTTCAGACACTAATCCTTAGCGTGTACGTAGGAATAAAATGCGCATACAAGGAGGGGTTGCTCTCCCCAAAGGCAATGAATCCATTACATTTATATTTTAAAGTTCAACAGAGTTAGCAGTCCCGATTTTATTTAAGTTGTCACTCTTTTTTGGTTATTTTTCTATGCACGTACCTAACGGATTTCTAATTCCATTTAACATCCTAAGTGAGCAAAATCAGAGGGGGAAGATCAGAAAAGCCGTGCAAGTCGAAAACGTGATGCATGCCAAGTCAGAAGACTTACAACGCTTCCCAGCTCTCTCCAGGCGGGATGCAAGACAGAATTGAAAACGTATGCTATATGAGATGTAATCTAATGAAATTTCCCTAAGATAGTAACTGTTATTATCGTGAAGCATAAAATGCTAAATATTCAGAAGCGAGATCCAAAGGTCCGGTCTCTGAAGTGCATCGGTGTCCGTCACAACAGATCCTGTAAGCGTTGTATAACACTTCTCTCGGCGTTCGATCTCAAATCCAAATAAATAGAAATTTAAAATTTGACTAAGTTCAAGTAGAATCTATAGGTACATGCAAAGATATCAGGGGCTTTGTACCTCAATCTATCGAATAAACAAATCCTAATGCTAGGGCTCATTCACACAAAATAAAAAAATAAAAATAAAAGCGAAAAAGCATCAACACCGTCGAGGCCCCTGAGGGAACAATCCCTCGGGCACTGAACCTCGGGAAATCGGAAAGTCTATGAGAGTCCTAAATTATTACATGCAAGTGTCACTCTCTCACAAAAATTTACATTTTTTAAGAAAAATGCATAATAAAATGAAGCTTAGGAACTGTCTCAAAAAATCCTCCAAGTCTGGATCAGTTGCTCTCTCCTGCTGGCTCAGTTAGAAGGCGGGCTCCACTTGCGCAGGTGCAAAGGTCCTCCTAAGAGGTCCTCGTCGCACCGCGGTCCTCACAACAGATTCAAACATGAAGGAGTGTTAGACAAATCACAATTAATATCAAATAATAGAGAAAAATAAATAAATAAATGCAAAAATAAATAAATGAATGAACCAGAGATATAAGACAAAATGAAATAATAAGCAACTAAGCGACATTGCTCCCCGGCAACGGTGCCATTTGATAAAAGAGAAATTAATCTGAAGTCGTGTCATTCCACAAGGCGGAAGGAAAGTCACTGATGTGACCTCGGACAAAATCTGTTTAATAGACAATTAACCCACAAACAGAATAAAGCGATGAAAATAAAAAATGTATGTGGAGTTAAAATTTATTATAACTCTACAACAATGTGTATAGTGTGTAAGTACGTGTAGAGGTCGAACACTAGGAGCAAAACGATAGGAGGCATGAATAATGCTCAAAAATTCCGTCTTTTATTTCTTGTACAATTTATTATTTTTGTGAGTTTTTTATTATACATAATTTATTTATTTTTTATTTTTGTTTTTATATTTTTATATTTGATTTTTATTTTTTTCACATGTTTATATTTCTTTTTATATTTTTTGTTATTTTCCTTTTATATAAACTATATAGTCTATATAAGGCTTTATATATACAATGTATATTTGTATATTTATAAATATTAAAAAATATAGATAAAAACTAGAAATAAAATTGTTTTTTGGATTTTTTATATTTTTCTAAATTTTTTATTTTTCTGGAATTTTTAATAATTTTTATTATTTTTAAAGTCAAAAATATCCCCAAATAATGGATTAATCAAATATCTGAAATTGAATTGGATTTTAAAAATAGTAAATAAACTCCAAAGTTATCCAAATCAACTTTAATATATATATATATATTTATATAAATAAGTATATAAAATAGGAACATATATTTTTTGTTTTTTTAGGAAGTTTTA
Source organism: Ottelia alismoides (assembly GCA_037367405.1). Classification (NCBI taxonomy): domain Eukaryota; kingdom Viridiplantae; phylum Streptophyta; class Magnoliopsida; order Alismatales; family Hydrocharitaceae; genus Ottelia; species Ottelia alismoides. The sequence goes on from JAZKJV010006493.1 coordinate 196,918, forward strand.
AGATTTTTATAAGAGATTTTGGAGTTTTTCGATTTTTAGGCTATTTGTTTTTCCATTTTTAGTGATTTTTGGTCTGTAAATAAAATAGGTAAAAATATACTATATATAATTTTTTTGGAATTTTTAGACACATTTTTATATTTTTTTGGTATTTTATAAGTTAAATAGGGAATACGTCAGCTCCATTTCATTTTTAATAAATAGGTTTAATGCAAAAAATGCCAAGTAAAATATGGGCATGAATATACATGGCATGAAGCATTTAATCCTATTTTTGTGGGTTTTTAGGAGCACATTAGCTATATATAAATTAGGGAAAATGCACAAAATTAAGTGTCCTGGCAGGGGAATAAATGCAATACAAATAAAGTCTAGGGGGCTCCTTGCAATCTTTCCAACATAAAACAACCTTTATTTAAATTTTATGAATTGATTTACAATTACAAAACTCGGTAGGGGTATACATGCAAAATTTCCCAGTCACATGAGGACTACACATGATGCTAGGAGTGACAAAAGTGCAATATATAAAAGTCCAGGGTCCTTTTTACAAAAAAATCCCCAATTTATTTACGTGTGTTAACTATTATTTATCAAACTAAAGAATAA